>JAEQBH010004190.1:0-200627 GCA_016808115.1 Tetrastigma voinierianum | reverse complement strand
GGATATGCTTAGGGCATGTGTTATGGAGTTTAGAGGGAGCTGGGACACCCATCTACCCTTGATGGAGTTTGCATACAATAACAGTTATCAAGCCAGTATTAGTATGACCCCTTATGAGGCTCTTTATGGACGAAAATGTCGAACTCCAGTCTGTTGGGAGCAGAGGTGGTGAAAGAAATTGTAGGTCAGTTGTCAAATGACTTGTGATAAGATCAAAGTTATATAAAGGGATAGTGAAAATTGCACAAGGCAGACGGAAAAGTTATGCGGACAATCGCGTAGAACCTAGAGTTCGAGGTAGGGGATATGGGTATTTTGGGGATTTCCCATGGAAGGGTACTAAGATTTGGAAACGTGGAAGGCGAGTCCACGATAGCATTGGGCCATGCGAGTTGTTGAGAGGATTGGGGAGGTGGCATATCGATTGGAGTTGCCATCTGACCTTGATCGCATTCACGATGTGTTCCATGTTTCTATGCTCCGCAAGTACATACCAGACCCTTCACATATATTGATAGAGCAACCAGTGGAAATCTGACAATTTGACATCTGAAGAGGAACCCTGATCTGAGATCCTCGACCGTCGAGAGCAAGTTACAGCATGACAAGACTATTCCAGATGGTGGTATTTATTGGAGGAGTCATCTGATAGAGGAAGTACTTGGGGCCAGGAGGCCCGAGATCGCCATTAGTACCCTCACTTGTTTTGGGATGGGTATGTTCCTTTCTTTTCTTTTGGAGTTTAGTTTATTCATTTCGAGGGGACGGAAATGTTCCTAAGAGGGGAGGATTTTGTAACACCGAGTCTGAGAGAGATGTACGGTACATGATCTTTGCTAGGGGTGTATAAGAGTACCAAAGTGTCATATTGAAACAATTTTGGAGGCAAGCGAGGAAGGAAAGTTCTGAGAAGCGGAATTTATGAGTATTAAAACAAGGGGTACAATTGTCATGAAAAAAGGATATAAAAATCACAAATGAGTAGAGAAGGGCCATAGTAGAAATTAAATAAGTTGAATTGCAATATTTAAAGAGATGAGGAGTTAATTTGTAATTAAGGCAAAGTTTAGCATAAATAGAGGGTGAGACCAACAAAAGCCATTTTGTCTCATTTTTTGTTAGGGTTCACGGTTTGAGGAGAAAGAAAGGCGGAGAGAAGCGAAGAGAAGGAGAAGGAGGAGGAGAAGAAGAGAGGAAGATCGAGGTATGGAATCGCTATTTTGGGTTTTGAGTATGAATTCTAATGGAGAATTGATGCTCCTTAGTGCAGGGTTTGGAGAGAGATCACCTAAACCCTAGATGTTTATTTAAGGATATGAGGTTTTCCCCGATTGGTTGTAAAGTAAGCATGGAATCATCAGCGTGGTTTAAATGGGATTGGTGGACCTAGGTTGAGTTCTTGGATTTCCTAGGTTTTGAGGTTTGAAGTTCCATAACACTCATTTCAATTGTTGTGGAGTTGTTTTTAGATGAATTCCATGTAAATTCTTGAGGTAAATGAATTATAGAAGTTGTATGATGTTAATTGGTGTGACAAAAATGGAAGCAAAACACAAATTCTGGAAAAAAATTTTCAAGGGACTGTCTGGTTCTCGGTACAGGAAATGCTATGTTTTCCTGTTTCGACCAGTTTTCATATTTTGACCATAACTTGCTCATTTCTGATCCAATTTAAGTGATTCAAGTTGCTTCTTAAAATAGACTTCAAGGAGAATCATACATATAGAAATAGGCATCGTCAAATTCTGATTATAAGTGGCCTAAAAATTCACTCAAGAAATGAGGCGTATGTAGCCATTTGTATGGTTCGAGTTTTGAATATAGATTAGCAGTTGTTTTGGAGTAACGTGAGTTTCGATTGCTCGATTTGGGTGATTCCAATTGGAGAAGAACCCTTTGCACCTTAGCTTTAAAATAGTACAAAGAGATAATGTCAAATATGAAGTTAAGACCCGGGAAAAATGAGTAATACAAATTGTCCCTAGTGTAATCGGTAAATGGACTAGTTGGCATGAAAATACCATAACTTTAGTTGGGATGATCCGATTGGATTGATTCCAATTCCTAAGTAAAATAGATTCATAGAGGAATAAGAATATACAGATTTGAAGGTGTGTATAAGGATTAAATGATTATGGTTAATGTGTAGTTGTGGTTTTCTTGAAAAAGGTGAGGACTATAGGAAGGGAGGCAGGAACTCGACGGAAGCAAAGCGAGTTGAGCGGTGAGCGGTGAGTGAAAATGATATTTTGAAAATTGAGTTTTAAAAGTGAATGGTTTTAATGTTAAACTGAAAGTTTAATGGAGATTTTATGTAAATGTTAAGGTATATGAAATGTTTATCTTGCATCAATATATATATTTATATGTATATAAAATATGTATGCATATGTTAAGTATTATGGTTTTAAAATGGGTAAAGAATGCATATGTGTTTTAATGATAAAGTAAAGGATTTAAATGTATTTATAAATGTATTTTGGAGAAATGTTTTGCGATGGTTACCCTCATGGCTATTATATTGATATGACCCGAGTACCTTAGCGTGTAAGGATTTAGGGTAAAGTTATAGGTTACTAGCGAGGAGAATTAGGTGTCTAGAGTAATATCGCTTCTGGCATTGATAAGGTGCTATGGCTGGAACCACATGCAGCGTGGGTTTCTCCTTGACGTAGTGGTTATATTTGAATGTGGCTGTCCCTCGCAGTCGATTACTCGGAAGCTTGTTCGTGTGTTTATTCCACAGGTTCCATAGGAAAGAAGAAAGAAATAAAGAAAGAAAGTTTAAGGCATAAATGTTTTAAGGCATAAATGGATTTAATTGTATAAGTATTTAGTATAAAGAAAGAAGAAAGTTTAAGGCATAAATGTTTTAAGGCATAAAATTGATTTGAAGTGTATAAGTATTTATTATAAAGAAAGAAAAAGAAAGTTTGAGGCATAAATGCTTAAGGTATAAAATGATTTTAATTGTATAAGTATTTATTACTTTGATATATCTTGAAATGTTATTTTAATGAAAATGTACACTCACTGGGCTCCATTAGCTCATTCTTTTCCGTATGTTTCAAAGAAACATTTTACGAGGACCGAGAGGCAGTGTGTGATAGAGGACCCTCTGTGCGTGAGTCGAGACCTTGAGGAGACGACGGCGTATTTCATTGTATATGTAATTTTGCATGTGTATATGTTGAATATTTTTGTTATGTATATATGTATGTATAAAGTTGAAAAGGAATACGTGGGCTTTGATCCTCGGTGGGCCAGGTACGTGGCGGTCGGCTTAAGTCCGGCTCAAGCCCAATCTTTTGAAAAAAAAAATATGCATGGAATTAAAGAAGATTGGAATGTTTTGATAATTTGAAATGAATAAATGTTATGTGTATATATTGTGTTTGATTGGGTTGTGAGGATTGAAAGATTAGAAGTGTTTTTAAATGTTTTCGTAGGTTTTGTAAATTTGGGAAAGTCCGAAAAACAGAGGAAACTCTGGCCAATTTTTCTGAAAAATCAAAGTGTTTGAAAAAAGAAAGAAAAAAAAAATATTTATCACTTCGCTTCCGCATTATTTACTAAAGATATGTTAAGGATTGTAAGGGGTTCGATCTCAAGTGGATTTTATTTATTGTTTAAGGAAAAGTTTAACATCCATTGGAGTGCCGAGAGGTCCCCCTCGGGTTCGTAGAGTTAATCAGGGTCGGGATCGTACCCATTTCCTCACTTACTTTAAGCCACGTGTAGAAGCTGGTTTCGATAAAAGATATTTGTTTTTAATTGTGGACAACCCTCAGATATAAATATTGAATGGAACTCTAGATGATTATATTTAGTTGACTACCCTCTGAGATATATCAATTGGAAGTAGGCTCAGGCGATTGATATTTTATATATGGACTACCCTCCGATATTTATTGGACACACTCAGATAATTCTATTTATTAATTGACCCTCAGAAATCATTCTCCTGAGAACCACATCATGTTTCCGTTTCTATTGTTACAGGATGTAGGTGCGTATGGAATGCGTAATCTTGATTGAAATTTACAAATTGATAACACATGCAAATATATAATCATGCATATATTCGCATAATTAAATCACGAAACGTAAATGCGATTTCGCGTGGTATAAAAATTAGCTTTCGGTGGGCTAATTTACCGTAATGATTCAATTGGAATTACTCAACAAAACACATTATTTACTTAAAATATTTTGTGAACACAATTTATATGAGCGATTGTAACCCGCAGGTTCTTTGTTCCCAGCAAATCTGATCATCGGTTCGAGCTTTATGAACGCAGAATTTGCTGACCCGTTTACGGCTCAAATGAACCGACCACGTGATTTATTTGACAAAGCATAATCCAACAGCCCAGACCAGTCGTGCTTAGTCACGGACTGCACAATTTGGGCTTCAAAAATTACAACGGTCGGTCTAGTTTTGGGGCCAGATCAAGTAACGTTGGTACCAATCCAGCAAGCTTATAAGCAGCTTAAATAAAGTGTAAAACCCAGTAGGATAAATCCTGCCTCGGAGTTTGTCGAAAACTCCCCAAGCAGGATGTCCACTTGGCGTAGGCTTCTCATGTCTAGAACAACTTTTCCTTCTTGCTCAGGCGACTTCGCGGTCGGATCGCCCGATATTTTAGAGAGAGTCTCTCTCTAAAGCCTTCAAATTCAGTTTACGGATCTCCTATGCCCAACACGTTTTTAGTTATAAATTTTTAAGGGTAGGAGATGACATTTAATAGCTTTTGTCTTTTCCCCAGCTTGGGAATTTAAATAATAATTATGTGAAATTCTTTTCAGGTTGTGACAGCTATTTATCTGCGACCGTCGGGTTTTCATGAATTTACTCCATTATCGTTTATGGCGGCGTAGTACGTGTTATAAGTGACTTCGTCGCATCGAATGTCGTTTATGGCACACGAAGCGTGATGTCACAGAAAAAGCGTCATCCTTTCAGGTGTCTTAGGAGTGACGTCTTAGTAGATTTCACGGGGCGATTCCAACAATTGAAATCCGTTTAGATCGTATTCGAAGATCCCCAGAATAAATTTGAATTTTTACGAAATTACGATTTTACCTTTTTCGAAATTGGAATTTCTCGGATGCTACTGTCTCACTGCTATGTCGTTTAATACATTTAAGCGTTGAATCTTTCATTATCGCGTGGCTAAACATGATGAGTCACTCGTACATTTATATCTTGTAAATTTAATCTGTATTTTCTTTTACCCTTTGTGTTTTTTAGTAAGGTAATAATGACCTCACCATTGTGAAAAATACACAAACTTCTAGCATATATAACCATTATTTTTTAGCTAAAATTTTATATTATTATGTTAAAGTCATATAAAATTAATTTATTGAATGCTA
The DNA here is from genome assembly GCA_016808115.1 of Tetrastigma voinierianum. Lineage (NCBI taxonomy): Eukaryota > Viridiplantae > Streptophyta > Magnoliopsida > Vitales > Vitaceae > Tetrastigma > Tetrastigma voinierianum. The sequence goes on along the minus strand of JAEQBH010004190.1, from coordinate 195,248 downwards.
ATAAATTTAACAGTATTAAATTTAAATAGAATTAACGAGAAAGAAATCATTTTGATACACTGTTATTTCTATAGTTTTTCTAAACAAAAAATATAAATGATTTTTAATTATATTTTTACTTTTTGAAATATAAAAAATAAAAATCGAAATATGTAATTAAATAAAAGAAACTTAATTTAAAGTTTCCTTTTTAAATAATTTTTTTTGTAGAAGTAGAACTCATGTTTTAGTTTAGCAAATAAAAACTTAAAGTCTCTTAGAGTTGGGTGATAATTTTATATTTTAATTTTTTAAATTTAGAAATAAAAAAAAACATTATATTTATCTTAAATTTTATTCCAAATTTAAAAATAAAAAAGAAATGATTTGAAAATTTATTTTTAAATATTTTATTTTTTAAATTAAGAAATGAATTGTGTGAGATGATTGAATCTGTCGTAAATAAAAACAAAATATGAAGATAAATTTGGAGAAATAAATCTAGATAGAGAATGCAAGAATTGAGTTTTATTTTAATTATTTTAAAATAGCTCAACCCGTTGGTTTTTAACTCGTCGGAGGTGAGCTGAGCTTGGGTTCTGCTTTTTTGAGACCCGTACTTTGTAACACACGAGCGAAAGAAGCATTATTTTGCATTTATTTTGCCTACCAATGTTATCAATGAAATTGTCAATGCCCTCACCTTGGCCCAAAAGTGACCCATTTGAAAACGTAGAGTAAAGGTCAATCTCGACAAAACATAAAACTTATATTTGAATCCTCCACTTTCAAATAGATGCGTATTTGAAAAGTGCCCCTCGTTCACAAGAATGTCATATCTGGAGTCGCCAAAGGCCTTAATACGTGTCAATCGAGACGGTGTTATGGGCCCCACCCCACCACAAAGACTTTTTTTACCATATGCAATTATAATATGTGGAAATAAATGCCCACTTTATTCTTGCCAGCGTATTTGTGAATAGTGCCGATTTGGTTTATTGTGTGCGATTATAATCACGTGGATCACAGATGTTTGTCTTTATTTTACTCATTGGAGATCAAACTGCCTTTGCTTGGTTGGGAAGACAGTTTGGACAAAATGCTAAGGTGGGGCCTCCCCTTGGAATAGGAACAAACAAAAGAAAAGAAAGAAAATAAGGAAAAATGAAAGGGACCAGTGCGAGTAGGGAGGAGGAGGAAAAGGAAGGAGGTTTCGCAGGGATCAGTTCGTGGATAAGGAGAGAGAAAAGAAAACCCAGCTTGAGAGGAAAGAAAGAAAGAGGAAGGAGGAAGAAAGAAAAGAAAAAAAAAAAACGGGAGGGAGGCGTATTGTGAGAAGGGGAAAGGAGATATTTTCTGGCGTTCGCGTCCGCTCAGATCTTGGAGTTATACTCTGATGGCTAACCTAAATCCCAGGATCGTAGGTGTGAAGAAAGAAAGCTGGGATTATTGGGCTTTGAGAAATCTTTTGAAAAAAAATTCTAGATTTTCATTATAATATTTTATATACTCCTAAGAGTCGTAAAGTCGAGCTGCTTTATAATCTAATTTTGATAAATTTATATATTTTTAAAATATATATGCGTAGATGGATCGTGAATGGGATGCAGCACAGTGGTATTAAGATATGTGATGCGCAGGTATTCTGTTGACGAACTGTGATGGGACCCTGAGTTTCACAATTTACTTGGTTAGTTTGATCTTTTGATTATAACGATGTTATCATTTATTAATTTATTTAAATTTGTTTACTATTATTATTTTGTTTAGACTCCAATTATTTATATATTAATTATTATTATATATTTATAAATTATTTACTTTTATTTGAAGAATTGTAAAATTTATTAAATTACTTTTAGCATTTTTTATAAGATTTTTATTTTCGTTTGGCACATGTAGCATGGGTTGGGTTAGAGTGTTTGAATCTTCTTTTGAATAGAAATGGTAAAATTAACTTGACTCGTTTTAGCCTGTGGACCAATTGCGCTGGCCCGTTTACCAGCTATATTACCTGACTATAATTAAAATATTCGTATTTATAATTACTATTGATTTCTAAAAGATATTTAAAAAATTAAGAATTTTTTTCAAATGACTAGTTTCACAAAGAAAAATAAAGCAAATTAAAATTTATTGATAGATTATATGTTTTAAATTATTTAATATATACGAATAAATAAATAAAATTATTTAAAATAAATGTGTATAAATTAAATATTGAGTTCAAATAAATATATTTTTTATTTTTTATTTATTTTTTATACATCAACTTCATATGAAAATAAGGGAAAAATGATTGGTTTTTAATACTACAAAACTAAAAATGACAAAAAAAAAAATAGTTGAGTGGCTAAATTGATACCTGAGCCATAGTTGAAAGGAAAAAAATGATAAATAAAAAAAATTAATTGAGAGGGTAAATTGACAGACGTCTCCGATAATTGAGAGGCAAAAATGACATTTAACCTTTAATTTGGGAATCGAATGCTCTGAGGAAAACACCGTCTCTTTCGCATTCGTACGATGACCCATGATTAAAGATAAAGGAAACCATGACTTTGGTGGGATGGTATGTCTATTATTCGGTTGCGAGTGCTGACTCATAGGGAGAATCAAACTCCTTTTACATTACTGTGTATTAAGTATTTGAGCATGGGTCACTACTCACTCATGCAACAGGTGTGATGAATGATTGTTTGTTTGAGGACAATTAGAAACCGATATATAAAGAGTTTCTCCTTTCCTTTGTATGTTTTTTTTTCTTTCTTTCTCCTTTTCTCTTTTCAATAATGGAAAGTAGATATATATCAGTGCATGTAAACTATTGATGAGGATGACCTATACTCATGGCCTTTATGTAGGTAGAAGTCTAGATTTACGGAAAAAGGGTAAAATCGTAATTCAGGTCAAAAATCAATTTATTCTCTAGATCTCGGATGATGAAACAGATTTAAATCATTGGAATAGTCTCATGAGAAATCAGCTAACCACGTCGAATTTGTCGAATTAAGAGGCAGCCCAGGAATTTACACGGTTTGACGTCGCGTATGGGGGTGTCGTAAAGCGTTTCGATCTGAAAAGTCGCGTATAACACTTCACCTGTTTTTATGTCATGGCCCAAGTGGCGTGATGAAGAAATGATGAAAATGGACAGTAGAGATAGTCTTAGAATGTCAGCCCAGGAAAAGAAGGGACAAAATGGTCATTTTGAATTTGATTAAATGAGAGAAAATCACAAAAATAAGAATAGTGTCTCTTCGAAATTGAAAGAGAGGCAAAACGTGCTGGAGCAGGGGGAGAAGTGACGAGGAAATGGTGGCGTCCCCAGAGAGAGAGGGCCTCAGCCTCTCTGCTCGAGGCTGATCAAGCCAGATTGGAATTCGTCGGGACAAGAAGAGCGCTATACGGAGGGGCTTAGCGTGGGTCTGGATTAGGAGTTTCGACAAATTCATTGAGGTAGGGGTTTCTTCCTACTTGAGTTTTACTCTTTGTTTAAGTGTATTTACGATGTTTGAGTTGATTGAAGTAGTGAGTGGCCGTTTGTTCAGTCCCAAAACTTGGGACCAAAATGTGAGAATTTTTGAAGCCCTCTCTATAAAGGTGGTAGTTAAGGTGTTTGGGCATCAACAGTGATGTTATGCTATAAATGATACTTTGATGTGTATGAGGCCGGAAATGATCGTGAAGTCGGGTTCACTAAGTGAGTAGATGATTGGTGATGATTTGTCGGGAATAGTGGCGGGGTTTCACTATTCTCGAATAGTGTTCACAAAATAATTTTGTGAAATAATGTGTTTAGTTGAGTAATTCAAGTTGGATTGCTCGGTGTTTGATAATTAGCTTAGTGACTGTTTTGAGGTGTAAAAAATTGTGAAATTACATGACATGTTTTGTGTGATTTAAATTATGTGAATATATTCGTGATTATATATTTGCATGTGTTATATAATATAATTATATTGGATTGGCGTAAATACGTTTTAAGTATGCGGTACAGGCGTACTAGAAAAATAGGGTGAGTGCATGAGGTGATTTAGAGAGAATGGTTTCGGAGGTTGGTAAATAATAATAATTATCGGAGGGTAGTCAGTATAAAATATCGATCGTCGGAGTCGACGATTGATATCGTCGGATTGTACTAAATGCGTCGGACGGTCGCGATTTATCTCGGAGGGTAGTCCTGAATAATAATAAATAGCTTTGTTAAAATGTGTTTACTCGCATCGAGGCAGGCGGGTGTGAAGGGAGTCGGTGAGTTCAGTCTGAGTTGTACGAGGGTGAACGTTGAGTAGGATCATGCATTTGCTTGGAATGTGTGTTCTTTAGACATTGCGTATCTTGACTTGGGTGGAGAGTAACTGGTAGGGTGATTACAACTGCGACGTGCTTCATGCTGTCGGGGAACATATTTTTCGGTGCGAGGCGCACGAGGGAGACGACTCGTCATAGAGGATGCTAGAAAGGGAAGTCGGGTGTGGGCTTTGGCATCATTTTGTATCGTGTATTAGAATTCTGAATTTCAATATGTGTTGTGTAAGAGTAAATAATTAACTCTTGTAACTATATGATCGTAGTTGATGTAAGACTTAGAAATTCAGATTAGGGAAAAAAGGCAAAATCGTAATTTCGGTTATGAAATTGTAATTTCGGTTAAATCAAGTAATTTATTCTTTGATCTTGGATGATGAAGCCAGTTTCACTTAGTTGGAATCGTCTCGCGAAATCCTAGCTAACCGTAGAATTTCGTCGAATTAGGAAAGTGAATTTACCGTTTTTCGAGGGCATCACGTTTGGTCTTGTGCTTGAATTCGATGCGACGAAAGTCACACCTGTGAGCTGCTCATGTGCCCGTTAATTGGTATGAGTAGAGAAATGATGAAAATGGACGTAGAGATAGTTCAGAATATGGCCCGGTAAAGGGGCATAAGATGCATTATAGAAATTGATTTAAGTTAGGACAAAGAGGAATAGTAACATCCTCTTGTAGGGGAGAAAAACGTGAAGGGAGGAGGGCACGGGAGAACTTGGATGCGTTTTTAGAGAGAGTCTTCGCCTCTCTAAGTTTTGCGCGTCAGGCCAGGTCGACGGTCTTCGAGACGAGGAGCTGGCTACGCGGAGAGGGGTTTCGCGTGGGTGCGGGTTTAGGAGGTTTTCTCGAACTCAGGGGTAGGGGTTTACCACTCTCTTGGGTTTATTAAAACTAGAGTCTTTCTGAATGTTTGAGTTGATTGAGCGGTGGTAGTATGGTCGGTCCCAAAACTTGGGAGGCGGGTGTTTGGATTTATGAAACCAATTAGCGATCCGTGGCGTTGCTCACGGTGTTTGGGTAATAATGGTGTGATTCATGCCGTAGTTGTATTTTGATGTTCATGAGGCGGAATCGGCCGAGAAATCTGGAGTTCCTGAAGTGAGCCAGATAATTGTGTTTGATAGGAGCATTGGCCAGGGGTTTTGCGTTCCCAGAAGCAGATGTTCTCAAAATATATTTTGTGAAAATATGTGTTTGGTCGAGTGACTTAAATTAAATTACTCGTGTTTGATCATTGAATCCAGGTAGACTAATTTTGATGTATGAAATGAAAATTCACGTGACATGATTGTGTGTGGATGATTGTTTTGTAAATATATGCGTGTTTACATATTTGCATGTGAATAGGCTGTATTGGAAATGGCATACGTGCATTCGAGTATCTTGTAGAGCAAATCCCCAAATTTATAGGAGTTAGTGCGTAGAGGCAGTCTTAGAAAATGGTTCGGAGGGTTGTCTAAATATTAATTATCGGAGGGTAGTCGAAATTAAAAATATCAATCGTCGGAGCCTTGATTGATATATATATATATATATATATATATATATATATATATATATATACTCTCTTATATATATATATATATATACTTCTATATATATATATATATATATATATACTCATCGAAAGAGGTTGTCCACAAGCGCAAAACAACAATTCTCATACGAGGCTTGGCGAGTGTGAGAGAGTCGGTGAGGGACTCGGGATCGAGAGTTGGTCATGTAGACATTGAGTAGGATCGTGCATTTCTTGAATGTGTGTTTAAGCGATGGAACATTACCTTGCAGCAGATTGGTGAGTAGCCGAGCAGGGCGGTGCTCTGTGAGCGTTAGCTCGCGTCGTGGGACCCCCTTTTGCAGTGCGGGAGCGTGCGGGAGACGGCTCGATCTGAGGTGAGTTCTAGAAGAAAGCGGGAATGTGGCTTTGGTGGTTTTTACATGTATTAGAACTCTTTAAGTTTAATATATGTATTGTTTAAGTGAAAATATTGTAACTCTTGCTTAACTATAGGATATAGTTGGATTAATAGTTGGTATGCGTATTGAGTATTGTTTATGGGCCCAAATTAGGTGTATTGGATATATATATTGGACTATATTCTTGTGTTTGGGATAGGATATGCGGGTTTGTATTTGGGTAGAGCTCCCAGGTACAAAGGAGGCCCATGCAGATTTTCGTGAATGTCGGGTCGCGCGAACGTTCGCAGTGTTCATGAGTTGTGGTGGTCGCGGACCCCGGGATAAGGGTGTTCTGACTTGGTATCGAGCCTAGGTATCTGACTACCTGGGGCTTGGGGGATTTGGGCTTAGGCCATAGTCTTTGGGTGTAAGTACATCACCTCAGGTGTGGTTCGATGCTAAATGTAGGTATGAGATACACAGAAATCACCGGGACAAAACTAGGACACTGCATACATGTGTTTGTTATGTTTTGTGTGATTTGATAATTTGTTGTGTGCATATATGCTTGGTTAAGAGCATAGGATGAAGTGTGGAAAGTTTTGGAATTTTTACAGTGTACAAAACTGGAACAAAGAGAAGAAATGAAAATAAGTTTCATAAATTTATTTGGTTTAGGGGTGAAAGAAATAATTTTCTAAGGTTTTACAAGTTGTAAAATTGAAGAAAAGTGAATAAAATAGATTTTTATAAATTTAATTGGTGATACGGAAAATGAAAAAAAAATGTTGGTCTGGCTTGGATGGGCTCTTGTGAGTGTGTGAGAGGGAAAATAGCGGTGGTTGAAATTTCTTTATCTTTGGGAGTAACGGGGAAATCTTGGAGGATTTGAAAAAAAAAAAATGCCGACGAGAGCTAGAATGGCTGCGCGGAATTCCGGCGTGGTGTGACTGGAATTTGGGGTCGGTGAAAGCGGGGCTAGGCGCACGGGCGGCGCGGCGCGCATCTACGGGCAGACAGGCGAGGTCTCGACGTCCAGTTGGTGTCGCGATCTAGACTAGAGGGGTTGGTGTCGCGACATCGTTTTGAGGTCGCCACATCGTTTGTTCTGATTTAGGCGAAAACGGCGTCGCGACATAGGTGGCCGTGTGGGAGATCGCGACCTAGATTTTTGGTGTCGCAACCTGGAAATCCCACTGTGGCAGAAACGAGGTCGTGACATGAAATTGATGTCGCGACATAGGGTAGCCTCCAGGAGGGTCGCGACCTGGTTTTGGTGTCGCGACCTGGATTGGCCTGAGTGATGTTGCGACACCGATTTGATGTCGCGACATGGTTTTGACTGCACCATGGAAGTTGGTGTCGTGACCCATTTTTGAGGTTGCGACACAGATTTATTTGGTTGGGGCGAGGAAGGGAGGTCGCGACGTAGGTTGACGTCAGCGACGGCGAATCGTCGGGGAGGGTCGCGACTGGAAGTGATGTCATGACTGGCCTAGGATTAGACGAGGAAGGAGGTTCGCGACGTGTGCCCGCGACACGGGCGTTATGCTGCGACCCTGCGCCTGTTGGCGCGTGACACAAGCGGCCCAGGCTGTGGCGCGACATCTTGGCGCGACCGGCTTGTTGTGCGTCTGCGGCGGCGCCCGCGACATGGGCAGCTGCGGCGCGATGCCTTGCGACACAGGTTACGGGTGTGCGCGCGCGTACTTTGACCGAGTTTTGTGGCGATTACCTTTGTTTGGATGCCGTTTGGACCTTTGTTCATGGACCTTTGTTCGCGAGCAGCATTCACGAGGGTTAAAAAAAAAAAAAATCATATTGCATTTACTATAAATGCATTGACGTAGTGTGTGAATTTTTTTTTTTTCGGTGTGAATAGTATCTCGAGGCTGTGTTTATGTCTCAGAGATACTTCATTGAATTTTAAACTTGCAATTAGATAAAATTTTCGAAAAATAAACTTTTCAAAAATGAAATTTTCGAAAATAATTTTTTGTTGAAAACAATATTTTTAAATGCAAAATTTATTGCCTTGCATTACCTGAAAATGCAAGGACATTGTGTATACACTGATTTACTTGTATGGTTAGTGTCTTGGGGCTATGTTTATGCCTTAGAGATACCGTATTGAGATTTAACTTGCCATTGAATCGTGTAGATGGCTAGTAGAGGACGAAGGAGTAGAGGACGAAGGCGTGAAAGGACGTCACGGGGGGGCGGTCGGGCACCATAGACATTTTGACCAACCGCCGTGTTGGTCGGCATGCCTTTGTTGAAATTTGTAGGTGTTGCGGCGGCTGTATCGCCTGAGACCGGCGTAGCGGTGGTCGAGGAAGGTCTAATAACCTCCGGGTTTAGGGCACATCAGCTCTCAGACATTCACGAGGGGAGGAGACCAGGTGGTGGCAGACCATTGATTTATGCGGATCGAGCGTCTTGGAGGCTATGGAGATCACCTCAGGTACTACCGGGATCGAGTTAGGCGCATTCGGTACAGAGGGGCGAGGGCCGTATGGTGGAGATGGGTTGGGACTGAGACCTTAGGAGTTATGACATGGGGCGAGTTTGAGTGTTCATGGGTAAGTATTTTCCAGAGCTGCGGGCATCAGGCTCGGGAGTTCTAGGCCCAGCGACCCGATGGCGCTGATGGACTATATGGCTAGATTCACAGAGTTAGCCCAATTTGATGATGATTACGTGGCCACCGTCAGCGAGTGAGGAGATTCGAGGAATGGGTGAAGTTGTCCATTCGGGCCGGGATGAGGACTTCGCCTACGGGATATGAGATTCCATGGTTGGGACATCACGACCGTAGAGAGAGAGATAGAGGATGCCGAGCACTCGAGGATCACAGTGTTAGTAGCGAAGGAAGGACGGTCGATCTTCCTCGGATTGAGAAGAGCGGAGGGCCTCTAGTTCGCGAGATCTCGAGTCACGGCTATCACGGACCGGGACGGATGAGAGTTGCCGTCGAGTGGGACCAGATGGAAGTGCCGGTCGAGGCCGGGACCAGGGGATGAGAGTTGCCGGTCGAGGCGGCGGGACGGATGTGGTGTGCTACCATTGTCGGCCACAGACACATCGAGGCCAGGATTCCCCGACGGGGATCCCGGGGTTTTAGGACATCGGTCGGTCGGTAGAGACGGGGAGAGGATCTGATGCATTCCTCCGCAACCACAGTGCATTTGGGGGCCGGTCACCGGTTTCGAGGGGAGGCCCACACGGGCACCCCATTTCACGACGGGCGAGGCAGTATTGGTAGAGTAGAGGGCGAGAGGCCCGCGGGGCAGGGACATCGGGGGGGCATGTCACGCCGTCCTGCTTGGTGGTCGTGGATCAGCCGGTCATCACAGTGCACGTTTTGCTATCTTGCACATGGCGAGAGTGTTATTGTTGGTGCCCGCATTCATTTATCGTTGCATCGATTGTGATGAAGTTGAGCTTGAAGGTTGAGACCTTAGAAGAGCCTTTGAGTTCACCGGGTTGGGCAGAGCCAAGGATGGATATGTCGAGGTTGCGAGCTGGAGATCTTGGGGACTCTACTCACAGTGGACCTGAGGATCATGGACATGTCGGAGTTCGATGTTATCCTGGGGATGGATTGGCTGACGGCTTACAGGGTCGTTATCGATTGTGAGCACAGGAGAGTTACCGCCTACGCGGGGCCGGTGCTCGTGTAGTATTCGAGACAAACATGATATTTTTGCCTCGAGGACGGTATCGAGTCAGGGTGTTAGGGACCGGTTAGGCGGGTTAGGTTGAGCCTTACGGAGGGACGGAGAGACCGGACTTAGATCTACCTCGAGTAGTATGCAGTGGATGTTTTCTAGATGAGCTACGGACTACCTCCGAGAGTAGTAGACCCCGATTGTCGAGTTACACCACAAGTACTTCACACCCACATCTCAATGACTCCGCATAGGATGGCACCCGGGTTGAGTTCACGGGGGAACTTCGGAGTCCGGCTACGAGCCCTACTTTAGACGAAAGGTTCATTAGGCCACAGACACTCCACCGTAAGGGCGCTCAGGTTATTTGCAAGAAAGAAGGGCCAGAGACCCTTAGTGTACGTGATTACGAGAAGCGAGTTGAGCAGGAGTTCACGATCAAGAATAGGTACCATTGCAGGGATTGTGATTTGATCAGTTGAGAGGAGCGCGAGTCTACTCCAAGATAGACCTTCGCACTGGTTACCATCAGCTGAGGGTTAGGGATACAGATATTCCTAAGACAGCGTTTAGGAAGCGTTATGGGCACTTTGAGTTTACGGTGATGCCTTTTGGATTGACGAATGCGCCAGCAGCATTCATGGATCTCATGCATAGGATATTCCAACCCTATTTAGATCAATTTGTCGTAGTCTTCGTGGATGACATCTTGATCTACTCCCAGTCAGAGTGGGAGCATGAGTATCACTTGAGGATCGTTTTACAGTTGTTGAGAGACCTCGGTGTCACGCGAAGTTCGGTAAGTGTGAGTTGGCTGCGAGGTGAGATTTTGGGACATGTGGTGTCGGCCATCGGGAGTGTCGGTTGACTGAGAAGGTGAGGCCGATGGAGTTGGGAGAGGCCGTCGGTCTTCGAGATGCGTAGTTTCTTAGGGCGCTGGGTGACAGGAGATTCATTGAGGATTTCTCTGGGATAGCAGCACCTATGACTAGGTTGACCGGAAGGAAGTGGTTGATTGGGATGGCTATGTGAGGAGGCATTCGGGAGTTGAAGAGGAGACTTGCCGGCTCCCGTCTTGATGGTTCGGACGGGGACGAGGGGTACACGGTGTTTTGAGTACCTTGAGGGCCGGATTGGGATGTGTTTTGATGCGGTCCGGGAGGGTAGTAGCTATGGTTCTCGTCGAGTTGAAGAATCAAGAGCGAAAGAATTACCCCCTTTACGACATGGGTTGGCGGCCAGTAGTCTTCGCCTTGAAGATTTGGAGCCCGCCTTATACAGTAGAGGGTTCGAGGTGTACTCAGGCTATAAAAGTCTAAAGTATATTTTCACTTAGCGCGAGGACCTCAATGAGACAACGTAGATGGATGGGATTACTAGAGGATTATGACTTCACTTTACATTACCATCTGGTAGAGCGAATGTGGTGGTAGTGCACTCGGTCGAATCACGAGGGCGTTGGCTGAGTATAGCTTCGGGAGTGGCGGATGCTCGAGGCGTGGGACCGGTTTGAGTGGGTACAACGCGAGCCGGACTCAGTACCTTGGGGGAGTTTAAGAGCACATCGTCTACGGTGGCTTGGTGATTGATCTAGTGGCGGGAGCAACCGGGAATGAGTGTCCATCGGGGGCTAGAGTACAGTCAGTGCGGGTGGTCGGGCGGATTCACGTAGATGGTAGTCTTGATATAGGGGACGGGTAGTGGTTCCCCCGTCGGCCAGATTTGAGAGAGGAGATTCTCGGGAGTTTCCTTTGCTCGAGATTTGCGGAGTGCATCCGGATGGCATGAAGGTGTACGGGATCTTCGTCGTCGATTACTCTTTGGAGCGGGATGAAGAGACACGTGGGGACTTTACAGTTGACGATGTCTCACGTGTCGACGAGGTTAAGGCTGAGCACCGAGGAAACCCCGGCCAATTTCGCCCCGGCCGTTGGAGGTGGGTAGGTGGAGTGGGAGCATGTCCGCGATGGACTTTGTGACCCCACTTGCCACGGATCTGTGGCGTGAGCGGTAGGTGATAGTGGGCTGGCTGAAGAAATCGGCACATTTTCCTAGCCGTGCGGATATATAGCCTTGGAGAGATTCTTCCGGTTATATTCGGTGGTAGAGTGGCCGTACCCGGTAGTATCCATAGTGTCGGATAGGGACCCCGAGTTTACGGCGCACTTTGGAAGGAGTTTCCAAAGGCCCATGGGCCTACGACTGACTATGAGTTACAGCGTTCCACCCTCGAGCCGGATGGTCGATGCGGGGACTATCTGGTATTGGGGGCGTACTACGAGCAATCGTCTTGGATCGTAAGGCTGGTTGGGAGGAGCATTTTCCCTTAGTGGAATTCGCCTACAACAACGAGTTATCGGCGAGCTATGCGATGGCGCCGTGAGGGGCGTATGGGGTAGTAGGTCAACGCGTGGACGAGGTGGGTGAGAGTTCCATCCTTTGGTCTGATCTAATTAGAACACCTCCGTCTGACCGGCGTCTTCTCACGACTCGAGGCCGCGGAGAAGAGCATGCGGATGTGCGGCGTCGACCCTTAGAGTTCGAGGTTGGGATCAGTCTTCTTGAAGGTGATGCCTAAGAGAGGTGGTCAGTTCGATGAGTGCGGGAAGCTATCGTAGGGTTCACCGGTGGACCTTCGAGATACTTTCGAGAGGGTAGGCAACAGTTAACGTACCGATTAGCGTTATTGCCCAGCATGTCAGGTGTTCACGAGGTGTTTCACGTCTCCATGCTCGAAATATACTCCAGATCCATCTCATGTGGTGGATTGGGGACAGAATGAGGTTGACACGGATGGACAGCACGAGGAAGGACGGTGTGTGCATCGTTGATATAGGTGATCGGGGTTTTGCGACGCAAGACCGTGAGGCTAGTGAAGGTACTATGGAGACACTATGAAGTGGAGGAGTACACGTGGGAGCGCGAGGACACGATGCGGGCCACCTATCCCTTCTTGTTTAGGGATGAAGGTACGTGGTTTAGTCGTTTAGTATTTAAATGACTAGTGTACATGCATGATAGAGTGCACGTGGCATATGCATGTGAGTGATTGTAATTGTCCAAAATTTCGGGACGAAATTCCTTTTAAGGAGGGGAGAATGTAAGACCCGAGAAATTCCAATTTAGGGAAAAAAGGCAAAATCGTAATTTCGGTTAAAAATCCGTAATTTATTCTCTAGATCTTGGATGATGAAATGGATTTCACCGTTGGAATCGTCTCCTTAATCTAGCTAACCATGGAAATTTTGGCCAGTGAGAGACGTTCGAATTTACACGTTTCCCGAGGCACATCGCGTTTCGGTCTTAGTAAAGCAATTTCGATGCGACGAAAGTCACACATAGCAAGTACTCATGTTCCATTAGTGGTATGAGTAGAGAAATGATGAAAATGGACGGCCGAGATAGTTCCAAATATCAAAACTGGTAAAAGAGGGACATAGATGTCATTATAGATATTGATTTAAGTTAGAAAAGGACAAAAGAGGAATAGTAACATCCTCTTCAAAAAGCAAAAAGGGAGAAAAACGTGAGGGGGGGAGGAGGCTTGCACAGGAAGCTTGGATCTCATTTTTTTGAAGGGGAGTGTCTTCGCCTCTCTGAAGTTTGAGATCAGGCCGTCTGCGGGTTTTTCGGGACAAGAAGAGAAGCTGCGCGGAGAGGGGCCGCGTGGGTGAGATTTAGGAAGTTTTCTCAAACTCCGAGAGGTAGGGGTTTCTCCCTACTTGAGTTTTATTCCTATTTTAAGTGCTTTCTGAATGTTTGAAGTTAGTTGGTAGTGAGGGCCATTATGATGGCGATCTAAAACTTGGGGATAAGGTGTTTGGATTTATGGAACCCAAAATTCCTGATCAGTGACGCTCCGCGGACATTTGGAGTAATAATAGTTGTGATTCATGCCATGGATTGTATTTTGATGTGCATGAGGTAGATCGGCCCGATCTGAGTCCTGAAGTGAAGCGAATAATTTGTTTGATAGGAACGGTGGCCAGAGGTTTTATTGTTCCCCAAGCAGTGTTCTCAAAATATATTTTTGTGAAAATATGTGTTTGGTCAGTGATTTAGTTAAATTACGTGTTTGATCATTAGTAGTAGGCTAATTTTGATGTAAATGAAAATTTATGACATGATTGTGAATTAGTTGTTTGTAAATATGTGCATGTTTACATATTTGCATGTGAAATAAACATGTGGAAATGGCATACATGCATTCCATATGCAGGAACATCCCAAATTTATAGGAGTTAGTGCGTGAGACGAGTTTAGAAAATGGTTCGGGTTGTCTAAAAATATTAATTATCGGAGGGTAGTCCAAATTAAAAATATCAATCGTCGAAGCGTGATTGATATTCGCCGGAGAATTAGTCCACAAACAAATAATATATCGATCGTCGAATGAAACACATTGATATATATATATATATATATATATATATATATATATATATATATATATATATATATATATATATATATATATACTCATCGGAGGGTTGTCCACAAACTAACAAAACAACAATTCTCATACGAGGCTTAGGCGAGTGTGAGAGAGTCGGTGAGGACTCAGGATCTGAGTTGGTCATGTAGACATTCAAGTAGGATCATGCATTTGCTCGAATGTGTGTTTAAATTGGAACATTGCACTGCACTTAGGTGGTGAGTAGCCCACTTAGAGGCGATTCTCTTGAGCATTAGCTCTGCCGCCCAGTGGAACCCTGCACTACGGTGCGGGAGCGTGCGGGGGACGGCTCGATCTTTGGGGTGAGTTCTGAAGAAAGCCGGAATGTGGCTTTGGTGGTTTTACATGTATTAGAACTCTTTAAGTTTAATATATGTATTGTTTAAGAGTGAAAATATTGTAACTCTTGTAACTATAGGATATATAGTTGGATTCATAGTTGGTATGCATATTGAGTATTGTTTATGGGCCCAAGTGGCCGTATTGGATATATATATTGGACTATATTGCCTGTTTGGGACGGGATGTACGAGGTTTTGTATTTGGTGAAATTTCGTCTGAGGCTCGCCCGATTTTCGTGAGAAATGTCGGGTCACCCGACATTCAAGAGTGTTTCCGCGAGTTGACGGGTAGTCAACGGACCCCCGGGATTGGGGTGTTACATGATGTGTTTATGAGTATGGTTTTATGGGCCAAGTGACCGTTTTACTCATGTGATGGATTATATTGGATAGTTGGGATATCTGTTGTGAGTATAATGCAGGAGCCCAAGAGGTCATTTTTACTCTGTATAGTTGTATAAGAGGCGCAACGTAGTGGGTGATGTTGATTGGAATGAGGGTTATATACAAGTGATATGTTGGGTAGAGCTTCCGTACAAGGAACTACCCAGATTTTCGTGAAATGTCGGGTCTTAGACATTCACGAGTGTTTCCATGAGTTGTGGTGGTCAATGATAAGATTGGGGCATCACACTTTATATAGTGACAACTTTACAATCATAAATATTCTTTTCTTAGTTAGGAGGTTGGGGAAGGGGGAGGACTCATCAAGAAACATAATATGAGCAACAAGGGGGAAATTTAAATTCATAAGTTGCTCTCTCTCTTTTGTTTTGGTTTATTTATTTATTTCTTATTAACCTAGCTTTCTTAATCTATCTTAAAAAAAAAACGCAAAATAGGTTTATGAATGATAAAATAGATTTTCTTTAATGAATATTATTGATTTTTTTAAAATAAAATACAAATATTTTTAGGTTTAACATTTAAAATTTTGAAAAGATATGAAAGTTATGTATATTTAAGTTTTGCATGATTTAACCTTTTCATTTATCAAGCTTTTAGGTTGTCAGACACGACACGATAAAGTTAAACATAATTTCATTTGAGATGTAAAAATCAGTTTCCGCTCATATACATTTTTTTTGAAAATAAACACTTTAATTACAATATAATAAACTATATTTCTTGGGACTCAAATCAAAGGGACCCTCTTACTCCTGTGTCATTCTTATATTTAAACGGTGAATGCTCTATCATATGACCTAAACTTGATGAGCCACTCATTTACATTTATATCTTGGCACTTTAAATCTTGTTTTTTTCTTTTACCCTTTATGTTTTTTAGTAAGGTAATAATGACCTCACGATTGTGAAAATACATTAACTTCTAGCATATATAACCATTATTTTTTAGCTAAAATTTTAAATTATTATGTTAAAGTCATATAAAATCAATTTATTGAATGCTAATAAATTTAATAACAATTATTAAATAGAACCAACATGAGTATCATTTGATACACTGTTATTTCTATAGTTTTCTAAACAAAAAATATAAATGATTTTTAATTATATTTTTACTTTTTGAAATATAAAAAATAAAAATCGAAATATGTAATTAAATAAAAAAGGAAACTTGATTTAAGTTTCATTTTTTAAAATGATTTTTTTTTTTTTTTTTTTTGTGAAGTAGAACTCATGTTTTTAGTTTAGCAAATAAAAACTTAAAAGTCTCTTGAGTTGGGTGATAATTTTGTATTTTAATTTTTTAAATTTAGAAATAAAAAAACATTATATGTTTATCTTAAATTTTTATTTCCAAATTTAAAAATAAAAAATAGAAAAATATGATTTGAAGAATTATTTTATATATTTTATTTTTAAAATTAAAGAAATGAATTGTGGCGAGATGATTGAATGCATGCGTAAATAAAACAAAATGAAGATAAATTTGGAGAGAAATAAATCTGGATAGAGAATGCAAGAAGAACTGAGTTTTATTTTAATTATTTAAAATAGCTCAGCCCGTTGGTTTTTTAATGTACGACAGAAATTCAATTTACAGAATAAGGAGCAAATCAGTAATTGATTACAAAATTGTTATTTCGGTTAAAAATTCCGGAATTTATTCTCTAGATCTCGGATGACCAGAAGCAGTTGTACCCGTTAAGTCGTCTCGCGAAATCAAGCTTGTACGTAAAATTGTAATATTCAGAAGTGATCGGAGGTTGGCCCAGCTTTTTCGGGCGTCGCGTTTCGGATCTTGAGTAAAAGCGATTTTCGATACTCTGAAAGTCGCGAGATAACATGTACTCATGTGCCATAAGTGGTATGAGTAGAGAAATGAGAAAATGGATAGTAGAGATAGTGATGCAGGAATATCAATTATGGGAAAAAGAGAGGGACCTTAAAGTCATTTTAGATTTGATTTTAAGTCATTTGAATAATGAAGTGTCGATAGTGCTTCTTAAAATCATTAAGCCAAGAGGAAAAACGTGAGAGACAAAAATGGGAGATCCAGTATCTTTCGTTTGAGATGTTTTAGAGAGAAAACGACACTGCCACAGATTTGTCTGCAGCGATCGTGGTCGGCTTGACTTTTGGTCTGAGAGGGAGGAGGCGCTGCAGCGGAGGGGGCTTCGCGTGGAGTGCGGATTGAAGTTTCTTTAAGCTCGCCGGGGTAGGGTTTCTCCCTACTTGGTTTATTCCTCTTTTAAATACTTTGCAAATGTTTGAGTTGAATGGTAGTGAGAGGCCGTTTGATCGGTTCAAGCTTGTTGAGGTGGAAAAATTTAAGCCGTGTGGACGGTCCGAAGTGACTGTCAGTAAGGCTGATTTGAGTTCCTAGTTTGTGCATTTATGTGGAAATGTATGCTTTGATGTATAATGGAATAGTATTAAATGGAGTTCCTGAAGTGAATCGATGAATTGTTGAGTGTTGGGCTTAGTAAACCACCAGGGTTTCTTGTTCCTAGGAATAAATGACCACGAAATATATTTCGTGAAAATGGCATGTTTGATCAGTGAGTTCAAGTTGAATTGCTTGTGTTTGATCATTGTAGTGAGCTAATTTTTATGTATGAATTGATTAATTACATGACTTAATTGTGTGATTAGTTATTATGTGAATATATGCATGGTGATATATTTGCATGTGTTATATGAGTTATTGATGTAGCCCATTTCGGGGAGTGCGGTGACTACGAATCAGCCCGAATACAAGTGGATGTTAGGTTACGACGCCGCTAGAAAATCGACGAGTCTCCTTTGTGCAGTGTGAGACCCAGCCCCGGCCCGCTCCATAGACGAGGGTGTGGTCCACTCCACGGTACATCCCACAGCTCCACGAGGGGGTTTCTTTACGCCTCAGGTGAACCGAACACGGGATCATGAGCTTAGATACCCATTCGGTAGTTCGCTCTCGCGAGTGGTAGCCAGGTTGGTGAGTGGGAGCTGCCGGTGGTATCTAAGTGATCCCGGTTGGCTGCCACGGAGGCAGCCTGTGGCCAAGTGATGCCACCCTAGAGATGGCCGTGAACCTACAAAGCGATGTGAGACCACAGGAAAATCCAGTTCCACAAGGAGGGTAAAGGTAATTTAGGTCAAAATCAGGAATTTTTCTAGATCTCGGATAGTGAAGCGAACTTCTCAGTTGAAATGCGTCTCGAGAATTTAGCAACCACGTGTCGATTTCGTTGGATTAGAATTGGTCGAGGATTTCACGTTTTCGAGGCGTGGGTGTCGGATGACACGTGGTAGGTTAAGGGGATCTTGCATGGCACCTGAAAGGTGTGACATGGCATAAAGAAATGGCTCACATTGGCGCGTGGGTGCATGATCCCGTGGCTCATATTGATCCACTTGAGTGGATGATGTCGAAAATAAAGAAATAAAAGAAAGGGATGGAAAATTGAGAGCCTCCTTTGATTTATGTTTGGGAAGGAGGGGAGGAAGCTTCTCGCTGTGTCGTTGAATGCTCGAAAGGAGAATGGGGAGAAAATGAAAAGGAAATGAGATGAGAAGTAAGAAAAGGAAAAGAAAGCGAGAAAGAGAGAAGAAGTGAGGGCAAACTTGTAATTTTAAGGAGAAGGCATCATCTTACCAAAGCACCATTCTTAGTGGGTGGTTTGTGAGGGCCGGTGGCTAGAGATGGGGTTTAGAGGAGAAAGCTGAGCCTGCCTACAAGATCCTCTGACAGTCGGGCCAGGTCGGCTCATTCGGCGCAGAGCAAAGTTGGTGCACACGTCGGGGGCTACGTGTGAGTCTGCCGGTTGGGAGTTTCGGCAAAACTCCATAAAGGTAGGGTTTTTCTCCTACTTGTTTTACTTTTTACAGCAAGGGTGCTATGTAATGGATGGGGGATTTGTTGAGGCTGGATGGCGTGGTTTTGATTCAAGCTTTGGGCCAGAGGTTAAGAAATCCACTAAGAATGGTTGGGCCCGGTGCATGATTTGTTTGTGTGATTTGTGTGATGTGTTGTTGCATGGGTGAATAACGTGTTGATTGTGGTATTGGGGCATTCCCGAGAATGAGCAAGCGGGATTGTGCCTTAGCCCGTGAGCTAAGTTTATGTTATTATTATAAACTGAATAACATGATGTATGGGATTTAGTTATGTTAATATATGCATGAGTGATATATTAGCATGTGTTGTATGTTTGGTGTGCCATTGCATTTCACTTAGGTGTGGAGTAACCCAAGTAGGGAAATTCCACTACTGGGCTTTGCTCACCCCGTTGTGGGAATATATTTTTCAGGTATTGAAGACGCAATGGGGATGGGACGCATCCGAGTTCTAGAGGCGAAGAAACGGCCAAGATGGCCCTCTCTTGTATTTTGTAGGTGCAGGCGCCAAGACCCATTTTTGTATAAATTGTAATTAATCGTTAATAATGAAACCATTTTTGTATAAAATATACATTTAATGGAGTAGGATGTGTAGGCCCAGTGGCCGTTTTGCGCGTGCTCGCATCTCAATGACTTGAGACATATGATTCCGTAGGGTTGACGGGTTGTCCAGCGGACACCCGGATTGGGGCGTCGCGCGAGGAGCACAAAATACGATTACACATTGCATATCTGTCCCCGAGCAATCGATATATGCAATAATCCAGTCCACACATGAGTATCTGACCCAGCAGTACATCAAACAATACTCAATATACATACCTGACTATGAATCTGACTATATTTTCGATAGTTACAAGAGTTAATATGTTTTCTTATTATACAATACATACATTAAACTTAAAAATACAATACATGTATCATCAATGTGGCCGGCTTTCTTAATACAACCTTGAGACGAGCGAATGCCGCCGCGGCGCTCACTTGTACACCGTAAAAGGGGTCCCGACGGGGTGAGCTAAAGCTCGATGGGAGGAATCGCCGCAAGTGGAAGTTTCTTTGCCTTTAAGTGCGATGTGATGTTCCCAAGTAAACACACATTCAAGCAAATGCATGATCCTGCTTGAATCTGCACTTGATGACTCGAGATCCAGGAGTCCTCAGGCTCTCTCCTCGCTAAGCCTTGTATGAGAATTATTGTTTTTGATTAGTGGAAACCCTCGGAGTGTATATATATATCAATTGGCAGCTCAGGCCAGTTGATGAGTGGTGTTCAGTAATTTCTGCTCAGATGAATATCGTTTAGATTCATTTCAGAAGCGATTGATATTTTAATTTGTGGACTACGTAGATAATTAATATTTTAGACTACCCTCGAGCCATTTTCTCTAAACTCATCTCGTACTAACTCTATAGTCCTGGATCATTCCAGTGCATATGGAATCACATGTGTACTTAATTCAATCTGATCTAATCACATGCAAATATATAAACGAATATATTCACATAAAATTAAATCACGCAAATATGTTATGTAATTATCATTTCAAACACCAAAAAATTAGCTCTTGAGCTAATGTTCAAAAAACAAGCAATTAGATTAAATTACTTAACCCTTATATTTTTCACGAAAATACATTTTTCGTGACCTTATCCCAGAGCTGGTAAAACTTTTTTACAGTTTCTGGTTCAACACTCAAACAAGAATAGCGGTTCACTTTGTGAACCACGCATCCCTACAGCCAATTCAGGCCTTTTTCCAAACCAATACATGATTAACACATGAAGGCACACCCAAATCAACCCAACAACCGTGGAGCAGTCACGGGCTGCTCCACTTTTCTTTCAAAAAATTTGCTCCAGGTCGGTCTCAGTTTTGGGATGTCAACTGATCCCTATTTCATTCAATAAAACATTAGTAAAACATTTAAAATGAGTAATTCAGTAGGAGAAAATGTACATACTTGGGTTTGTCAAACTCACAATCGAGTCCATGGCCTTTGGCTCTGCGATAGAGCACGTTTTCATGCGCCAGAAGAATGTAGACGGTTGGATCTTTGTGTCTTTTAAGAAAGTTTCTATCTAAATGGTTCTCTCAAAGAAAACAAACTACTTTGGATCTAAAATGTCCTCCCCATGTTTTTCTTTTGACTTAATGATGGAGAGAAGAATTATTCATTATTTCGTCGGCTGGTGACTTAAATCGAATCAGTAATGACCATTGCGTGCTTGCACCGGAATTGATGTGCGAAGCGTTTATCTGGTAGTCAGTTTTACATCATTTCTCTACTCACACCACTTATGGCACATGAGTCGTGTTATATGTGAAACTCGTCGCGTATTCGAAGTCGTTTTCTGACGCGAAAGCGCGATGCCGGCGTGTCGACTCAGGCGTATGAAGAATTACGAAATTTTGCGTGCTAACTGAATTCGAGGCGATTAAACGGTACAATCCGTTTTATCATCCGAGATCTTGAGAATTAATTACGGAATTTTAACCGAAATTACTATTTTGTAATCAAAATCACGATTTTGCCCTTATTCCAGAAATTGGAATTTCTCGGGTCTTACATTCTCCCACCGGCCAAAGAATTTAGATCCAGAAATTCGGACAATCATATCACTCATGCATATACAGCGTGCCTTGTACCATGTATAAACTAGTCATTTAAATCTGCTGACCCCAAACTCGTGCCTTGGCCTCACGAGAAGGGATAGATTATTGCCATCATGTCTGCTCCGTTGACTTCCTCCGCTCCATAGTGCCGCCATAGCACTCTCATTTAGCCTCACGGTCTTGAGGTGTAAAACGATCACGGCTATCAACAATGCCTGCTTCGGTCTCACCATCGAGAGGTCACATCAGGTGTCGACCTCGATCCCCACGATCCGAGCAGTGACGCCGAGGTCGCGATCATTTATTGATCCGATGGATTTGTCGACTTAGTCCACGTGTCGTGAATGACGTGCATTATCACAGGGTCGCTGGCAGGCTCCGCACCCAATGCAATTTCGATGGGTATCAGTCTTGAGTCACTCAGACTCGCATCACTTAACTCTAAGTCACGTGATAACTTTGACGGTGTGTTTTCATCTCGATTACATAACTTTTGACACACTTCGGAGCCTCTTTACATTCTCGAAAATTTCGGGATATCTCCAGGGTCTCTTACACCCCCAACTCCGGGATTCTCCATGATGAAGACGAGAATCTCGGAGACCTCTCATTCATAATCCCGGAGCCTATTTGGTCGACTCTCATACTAAATCCTAGGGAAGAACGCATCTATTCTTGGCTTCTCTCAAAGGTCTTAACCTCTAAGCTACATCAGGTCGTGTCGGTTATGACAAGCCCAGGCTAGGTCCAGTGTGACAACTTGGAGTGGGCATCCCACTTCATCCGTGTCCAACCACGACATCATGACGATAGATTACACTACCTAAAGTCCACTGCGCTTATTCAACGCAGCTCGATCTATGCGGCCGATACCTTTGGCCTCGGCCTATACGTATTCTTGAGGTGCGTGTCTGACACCGAAACTAAAGCGGTTCCCTGACCCGTACTAGGGTGTGAAGGAATGAGCAAGTATATTCTCTGGTCTGACTTCATGGAATTTCTTATTTGTCCACAAAATCCACAGGATCCACTGAATTTTAAGAGGCAATCCGTCTCACATACCCAATCTTGGCCACAGTCACGAAACTCGCTGTGAAGCCGAAGTCTTACGCACTCTTATCGAGACTAGAAGAAAGAGTGATCCCTCCCTCTTTGCTACCAACTGCTCATGTAGAGTGTTCAGTATCCTCGATCTCTCTCTCTGTAGTCGAGTCGTGACCACGTGGAGTCCATGTCCGTGGCGAAATCCTACAATCACATAGGAATGGACAACCGTACGTTCTCGAATCTCTTATAATGCCTAGCCAATCCCGAGAACTACGTATCTCGAATTGACCTTCGGTCTCCCAAGCTCATCATTGCCTCCGACCTTATACCAGGTCGCCGGCCTCACGGTGTTGACACCACGTGTCCCGAAAATCTCCCTGTTATTAAAACTGCACTGCGAACTTAGTGTCTGTTGATGGTCTTTCGGTAACATAACCGCAATCCTCGGGTGATACTCATGCTCTATCTTGGGTAGATCAAAATTTCATCCCACGAAGACTACATTGGCCAGTCTATATGGGGTTGGAACATCATGCATGGGAATCCATGAATCTTTAGCTAGCGTCGTCGTCAGAAGGGCATCCTTTGTAACTCATCAAGTGGCATATACTTAGCGTCTAAGCGTCTTAGGGATCTTATCCCTAACCTGAAACTTGATGGTAACCGTGAAGGTGCATCTTGGAATAGACTCATGACTCACTCTCAGCCCGATCAAACAAATCGTCCATTCACCAGGCCCAATGGAATTTGCAGTTGCGATCATCAGCCTGTTATTTGTCAGTCAGTACTGTCAGAAGGGTCTTGTCCTTCTTTTGTAAATAGAGCAGAAAGCGCCCCATGGTGAAGTGCTCAGGTCTCATGAACCCCTGCTGTCAGTAGCTCCTGTAGCTAGACTGCACGATTCTATGACTGTGGGTGCCCATCTATGCGGAGTCATAGAGATGGGTGAAATACGAGGTGTAGCTTCGATCTCAAGAAGTCACACAGCCACTGTGCGGAGGTAGTCCCGGGGTAGCTCGTACGGAAAAACATCCACATATTCGCAAACCTCGAGGTAGATCTAAGTGCGGTCTCACCTCGTCCTATAGAATGAGGCTAGCTAGCCCGGCCATTCTTGTCTGACACTTGGACTCGTATATTATACGGGAAAAATATCATGTTTGCCCACGAGAATACCACCTGATCGCAGATCTGGCGTGTGGCGGTAGCTCTCCCTACGCTCTAATCGATGTGAAGTCCCTTAAGTTGTCGACTGATCCATCCTTGGGATGACATCGAGAGCTGTGGCATGTATGATCCTCGAGGTCCATTTGTGGTGGAGTCCCAGATGCATAACTCGTAACCTCGACCTATCGGTCTTATTCGCCCTAATCCCTAGGGGAGACTCATGTACAATGGCTCCTCTAAGGTCTCTAGAGGTCCTTGCCCATTTCCATCATGGCCCCAGGGCCTCGTTCTCTATTAGAGCCTTGGTTAGTCTAATCCGGGTCGCGTCAGAGGTAATCTCCGTAGCCTCTAACACTTTCTCGTTCTGCATGAACCAATGGTCTACTACCATCGGATCTCTTCCCCTTGTGAAAGTCGGAGGATGATACGTCCTAAACCTCTGGGGGTTACTAGGATCTCCCTGACTACCTGCTATGCGAGCTTGTGCAATAGCAGCCTCTGCAACACCTACGGCCTCTACAAAGGCCCGCTGATCAAATGTCGGCGGCTAGTCAATTGTCGGTGGTGCCTGACCAGTGTCCCGTGGACGTCCTCTACTTCCTCATCCTCTACTAGCCATTTACACAATTAACATGGCAACAAGAGTCATTTAATTTTTCGTTTCGATCACATCTAGTGTCACCGGATGCCATTTACTAATAGACTTGTGACCATGAAGCTGACCCAGTTCACTTCACAAGTGGTGTTAAATTCAACCACTCGATTTATTTATTTCAAGAAGGTTATGCTGCATTGTTTAATTAATAAAATCCACCAGGAGTGCATGTCCTTAACCCTAGTATTATGCTTTCCTATACGCATTACACCATGCATATAACTACTGCGCAACTGCAGCGCTATCACGATTTCAAATGGTAGTTATAAATCAATACGGTATCTCTAAGACATAAGCGGCCCAGGGGCGTAAGGCAGAAATTCCAATTTGGAATAAGGCAAATACGCAATTTCGATTACAAATTGTAATTTCGGTTAAAAATCCATAATTAATTCTCTAGATCTCGGATGGCAAGCGGTTATGCAGTTGGAATCGTCTCGAAATCCTAGCTAAGCGCGTAAATTCGTAATTTTCCCGGAGCGGTCGGATCGGCCAGCGTTTTTCGACGTCAGCGTTTAGGTCTTAAGTAAAAAAGCGTTAATCGATCTAGCGAAAGGCACATATAGCATGTACTCATATACCATAAGTGGTATGAGTGAAATGATGAAAATGGACGGCGAGTAGTCTTAGAGATATCGAATGGTAAAGAGGGACATAATGGTCATTATTGGAAATTGATTTTTAAGAAGTCATTGGATTAAACAAAAATTCTTGCGATAGTGTCATCTCCTCCAATAAGACACTAAGCAAAAACGTGATTTTCCGAGTTTGAGGATCACGGTAGGCACGAGGGCTTCGTTTACGGGGAGAGTCTCGACTTATATAGAAATCGCGCAATCGGGCCGTTGGTTGACAGGGCGAAGGAAAAGCGCGTTACGGGGAGCAAGCTCTGGCGTGGACCCAGTTGCGGTTTTGACAAAGAAACTTCAAAGGTAGGATTTCTCCTACTTGTGTTTTATTATTTAAGGGTTTTAAGATGTTTCGGTTAGTTTGGCGTAGAAGCGGTTTGATCGGTCCCAAACATAGGACAGTGTAGAGATTTCTTTGAGATTTTGGGTTGGCCGTATTTCTTGACGAAGTGGGCTGTTTGTGTGGAGATTTGGCATTAAAATGCATGCTTGAGATGATAAAGGCCGGGGAATGGGCAGCAGTCGACCCAAAACATGGGACCCGAAGTGTTAGAATTTTGGACCAGGTTGGGCAATGAACAACGATACGGATGTATGGGTCTTTTGTGATAATTTATTCAATAAATTATGCTTTAGTGTTTATGAGACCGGTAATGGGTAAAGAAATTCGGTTCAAAAAAGTGAAGCAGAGATTAGATGAAGTCAATTTGCCCGTGACAGTACTTCTTTGGAGATTCGGGGCTATTAAAAGCAGTCCCGGGTTTGTGTGAAATGGCCATAAAGGTCCATGTGTTTTGGTATTGAAATTATTATTGAATTAGATAACTTGGTATGTGTAGAATTAATTTGGAGGATTGGTTGATAAAAATTATTAGGTTAATGCTTATGAGTGTTAACAAAATGACAATTATATATAGAATTAAATTGTGTTGTAAGTCACATTGGTGATGATTATGATTTGCTTTCAAGTGAGCTAGATTGGGTGATGATTAGGTGTGGGATTACATGTGTGTAGTGTAGTTGATTGAAAATATGTGTTGGTCGGTGATTTAAATTAAATTACTCGTGTTTGATTCAGTGGCGAGTGAGCTAATTTTGATGTTTGAAATGAAAATTACACTTAACATGATTATTGATTTTAATTATCTGAGTATATTTATGTTTATATATTTGCGTGTGATTAGGCTTTGTATTAGGCCAGCATACATGCATTCCATATGCAACTGGATCCTGCCACCAGGATTATAGGAGTGAGTGCGGAGATGAGTCCCCAGAGGAAGAACGGAGGATAGTCTAAAATATTAATTATCGGGTAGTCCACAAACTTAAAATATCAATCGTCGGGTGGCCCAATTGATATTCATGGAGGAGTAGTCCACAAACTTAAAATATCGATCGTCGGGCAGCCCGGTGATATTCATCGGAGGAGTAGTCCACAAACCAATTTATATATCAATCGTCGGACGGCGATTGATATATATACATCGGAGGTTGTCCACTAATAAAACAATAATTCTCTCATACAAGGCTTAGGCGAGTGTGGGAGAGTCGATGAATCGGGATGCGAGTTGGTCATGTAGACATTCAAGTAGGATCATGCATTTGAATGTGTGTTTAATTTGGAGCGTTGCTATGAGCAGGTGGTGAGTAGCCCGTTCAGGGCGATTCTCCTGCGAGCTTTAGCTCGCCGAGTCGTGGGATCTAAACTAAGTGCGGGTAGCGTGCGAGGGGAGACGGAGTACGTCTGGGGGTGTATTTAGAAGAAGCTAGAGATCTTGGCTTTATTGATGTTTACATCTATTAGAGCTCTTTAAGTTTAATATGTAGTGTTTAAGAGTAAAATATTGTAGCTCTTGTAACTATGGGATATATAGTTTGGATCCTTAGTTGGTATGCATATTGGGTGTGGTTATGGGCCCAGAGTGGTAGGTATTACTCATGTGATTGCATATATTGGATTGTTTGAAGACCGAGATATGCGGGTTTTATATTGGGTAGAGCTCACAGGTACAAAGGAGGCTACGTCAGATTTTGCAGTGACGTCGGGTAACTTGAGCGTCCATATGTTCAGCGGAGTTGACGGGTAGTCAAGCGGACCCGGGTTTTGGAGGCGTCACGAGAGACACTATTCATATACATAAATCGGTGTATACACATTGTCCTTGCATTTCGTATGCAGAGACAATTAATTTTATTTAAAACATTTTTATCAACAAAATTTCATTTTGAAAATTTCATTTTTTTCGAAAATTTTGTCTCATTTTATTTAAAATTTTATTTTATTTGATTTTTATTTTATTTTTAGAAATCTTGGTGCGATTATTGAGTCCAACGTCATTTGTTCATGGATCTTTATTCGGATTCTTATTCGTGGATTACTATTCATGGATTACTATTAGTCTAATACAAAAATTGTATTCTGTGTGATTTACTACTTCACTCTGCCTTGCAATACAGAATTTTCCAACTTGCTTCCCTTGCAATACACTCACATGTTGTAATACAATTTCCATGTTGTTTGCTTCCCCACTATATTGCAGCATCCATAATGTTGCAATACAATTTCCTCCTTCTCTTGCAATACAATCACTAGCCACTACACAGCCAAGGTTGCAGCCTAAAATTTTTTTTTTTTTTTTTTTTTTTGTATTATGACTCAACCTAAAACTGTCCTTGTCTGATTCAAGCTACTCAAGCCTTCTTCTCTACAATACAAAAATTGTATTGCAATACAATTTTCATTACAAATTTTTTTTTTCCAGCCCCCTCTCTTGCAATACAAAACCAAGGTTGCAATACAAAAATTTTCTTCTTCACAATATAAATTTGGCAGTAGCCCAAAAACGGTTCTGCAACATATATATATATATATATATATATATATATATATATATATATATATATATATATATATATATATATATATACCTGCTATATATAACTATATATATATATATATATATATATTTCATTATTACTTAATTATTCCCACTTTGGAGACACAAAAAAATATATATATATACATTTTTTTTCTCTAATACATCCAATAAATTTATAAAATTTTATTTTCACTCTTTTTTTTTTTTTAACTTTACACACTATAAAACTTTGAAAATATTTCTTCTCATCAAATTTTTTCTTTTCACATTTCAATAACTTTGAGGAAAACACTAAAAAAATTTATATGCCTATTTACTCATTTCCATAATACTCAAATAAATTTATAAAAATTTATTTTACTCAATTTCTTCAATTTACAACTTGTAAAACCTTAAAAATTTATTTTCTTCTCATGTAAATAAATTTATAAAAATTTATTTTCTTTAATTTATTTATTTTCCAGTTTACATTTTAATAAACCTCAGTTTTCTTCCATTTAATTCTAGAAATGGTCAATTTCCTCAAACCTCTTTGCTCTGACACTAACCTTGCAGTGTTGTATAAATTTTAGAATTTGATTTCATTATCAGATAAACCAAATAGAATTTCTAAAAATTTATTTTAACTTTATTTTATGCTTAGGTTTAAAGCTGTAAACTCAATTTTGTTTTATAAATCTCTAACACACTAAGTGCTAATCACTAAGCACACGTACATGATCTAAATCACGCAGCGTGAGTAAGCGTCTGAATTCAGCGCGATAATTCATCAAATCACACAAAACACGCGAACACGTGCGTGGTGTCTAGTTTTGTCAAGTGATTTTCACGGAGTAATCATCCCCTGCACAGTAACGTGAACCACACCCTGATGGTGATGGATACCCCAAACCAAACTCACTTAGGTATTAGTAATACTGGCTCTGATGCAATTTGTGCATTTGGGGGTCAGTTGACTAGTGTAAGACAGAAATTACGATTTGGAATAAGAACAAAAGCGTGGTACGATTACAAAATTGTAATTACGGTTAAAAATCCGTAATTAATTCTCTAGATCTCGGATGACAAAACGGATTGCACCGTTGGAATCGTCTCGCGAAATCTAGTTAGCACGTAAAATTTCGTAATTTTCGAGATAGTGTCGGGTCGGCGGCGTTTTTCGGTGTCGCGTTTCGGTCTTAGTAAAAGCGGAGTTTCGATGTATTGAAAGATTACATATAAAAAGTACTCATGTGCACTTGGTGGTATGAGTGAATGATGAAATGAACTGGTAGGAGTGAGTCATAGAATGTCAAAAGCGAAAATAAGGGCGTAATTGGTATTAATAAATTGTTTTAAGTTGGAATAAGACGAAAAAATGGAATAGTGTCTTGCCACTCCAAATTCAAGAAGCGAAACGGGCTGGAAAACGGGGTGCTGAAACAAAATGGAGAATTTTAGAGAGAGGTGGAGCTTACCTACACAGAAATACGGAGCGATCCGACCCGTTGTGGGTTCTAGGAATGAAGGCGTTACTGCGGCGAGCGACCTACGCGTGGAGTCATAGGTTGTGAGTTTAAATGATTTCAGGAGGTAGGATTCTCTACTTGGGTTTCTGTTTTATTTAAAGTGTTTTTCGATGTTCCCGATTGGTTTGGTAATGAGTAGGTTGTTCGGTCAGCTTCAGGTGGATTGTTTGAATTTATTTGAGATTTTTATGGTAGTGTTGTCCCATGCAGGAGAAAGTTGGGGGCTGTTTGTGTGAGTACTGCGTTAAAATGTGCGATATGAAAAGGTCGGGAATGGGGCTGTTTGATCGGTCAGCGTGGGACCGGGTGTGGAGCCACAGGGCCGTTTAGGCGATCCACAGGCCTTTATTCTGGTACATATAGGTTCTTGTGATAATTTATTGAATAAATTATGTTTTGGTGAGTATAAGACCGGAAATGGGTAAAAATCGGTTTCTGAGTGAAACCGAGGTTGGACCGTGGGCTGTGGACAGCCTTTCTTTGGAGACCCCGAGTTTGTTAAAATCAGTCCGGACATCATCAATTTACATAAAAATCGTCCATGTGTTGTGTGCTTGAGTTGTTGAAATGAAGGGCTTGATTTGTGTGGAATTAGATAGGTTAATACATGAATTTAGTGTGTTAATATAATGACATAATTATATAAAATATAATTGTGTTTGTAGGCCATTGAGATGATTTTAATATGTTAATGCATAAGCTTGATGTGTTAACATGATATCACAATTATATGGAATATAATTGTGTGTATAGGCCATTGGAAATGGAATAGTGATTAGCTCAAGTGAGCATGAACTTTATGTATTAACATGAGGTCACAATTATATGGAATATAATTGTGGGTGTAGGTCATTGGAGATGAGTTTGTGATTAGCTCAAGTGAGCAAATTTGGGTGATGGTTGATATACGTTGGAATTACGTGTGTGTAATTGTAGTTGATTGAAAATATGCATATTGACATAGTGTATAAATGATTTGAAAACGACGTAATGCGTTTTAAGCTATGCGGCTGGAGTAATCCCCAGAAGTTAGGTGTGAGTGCGTGGTTGTGGTTTT
The DNA here is from genome assembly GCA_016808115.1 of Tetrastigma voinierianum. Taxonomy (NCBI): domain Eukaryota; kingdom Viridiplantae; phylum Streptophyta; class Magnoliopsida; order Vitales; family Vitaceae; genus Tetrastigma; species Tetrastigma voinierianum. The sequence continues at coordinate 164,741 of JAEQBH010004190.1, read as the reverse complement.
TAATAAGCGGACATGGTTGCGAAAGAATTTGCGAGATGTGGGAGAGTAGGTTGGGAGATGGGCAATAGAGATCATTTGGATGAGGACCATGGCCCATTTAGGAAGCTCGCAGCCCGGTCGGCTCGGAGGATAGTCAGTATTTTCTGGAACACTTCGGTAGTATATTTTGAGCAATGAGTTTTGTTTTGAAAATGATTATTTTAAATACATGGAGCAGAGAGCGAGTGTGAGTGAGTTAGTCGAGGACTCGTGACATGGGGTGATCATGAAGACATTAGTGGGATCGTGTATTTACTCGAGTGTGTGTTTACTTTGGAGCATTGCCTTTGCGCAGGTGGTGAGTGGCCCACTTAGGCGGATTCCTCCTGCGAGCTTTCTTCCCCAGTCGTGGGACCCCTTTTATTTTCGGGTACATGGAGGCGGCTCGAGAAGAGCGATTCATTTTGAAAAGCAGTTCGTGATTTTGATGAGATTTTTGGACATAACATGTATTAGACTTGTAGATGTTCTAGTATATGTTTGTATAAAGATATGTCAATATTGAATTATTGGGGGAGATAATTGGAGAATAGTTGTGATATAATTTTATGAGTATTAGTTTATGGAGCCCCAGTGGCGAGTATTGGATATATTGCATATATTGGACATTTTGGGACCGGGTAAATCTGTGGTCATTTACGAGGTTTGTATTTGGGTAGAGCTCCGTACAAAGGAGACTACGCAGATTTTCTAAAGTGGCGTCAGACAACAGACATCCACTTATATTCAGCCAGGTGTGGGTTAGTCAGCGGACCGGGTTTTGGGCGTCTGGCAGTCGGCGCGGAATACAAGTGGATGTTAGGCCACCGACGCCTAAAATCGGCGATGCTGCTTTTAACGGCTACCCGAATACCGATACTATATCTGTCCCAGAACAATCCAATATATGCAATGAAATCCGATCACATGAAGTAATACGGCCACTTGGGCCCATAAACAATACCCGATATACACATACCCGACTATGAATCGACTATATGCGATAGTTACGAAAGGACAATATGTTTCTTTGTATACGTCACGTGCATTAAACTTAAAGTTACATGCATTGTATACATCGAAGCCCTTGACCCGGCTTTCTTGTACAACCTCGAAAGGACGAGCGTCTGCCGCACGCTCGCTGCGCGTAGGGGGTCCCACGACGGAGGCAGGCAAAACAGTAGAATAAGCCTGAAGACAGGTTACTCGCCCGCCTAAGTGCGATACGATGTTGAGTAAGCATGTGTTAACAATCTGTGATCGCACTGAAAATGTACATGTTAACTGTCGTCACTCGTGGAAACTCTCGCACTAGCTAAGCTTGTATGAAAGAATTGATGATTTTATTGAGTGGACTGACCCTCCAGATGTATATATATATCAATTGGGCGCTCAGACGATTGATATATTAATTGTTGTGGACTACCACTCCGATGAATATCGATTAAGTAGGCTCAGACGATTGATATTTTTAGTTTGGCCAAGGCTACCCTCAGATAATTAATATTTTAGACTACCCTCAAATAGACTATACAGGCTGGCATGCAGACGGGTGGTGTTTAAAGCTTAGTGGAGAATCGTATAAGTGGGTTACTCATACTAAGTGCAGTACAATGTTCCAAAGTAAACACACATTCAGCGAATGCGTGATCCTCTTGAATACGTGAAGTAAAACTCGGATCCACGAGTCCTCAGGCTCTCTCACACTCGCCTAAATGTATGAAATTATTGTTTTATTAATTGGATAACCATCTAGATGTATATATATCGATTGGGTATTTCAGAGCTGATTGATATATTAATTGTTGTGGTTACCTCAGATGAATATCAATTGGGTAGCTCAGAGCGATTGAGTTTTTGGTTTGTGGATACTCCAGATAATTAATATTTTAGGCCCTAAATAGAACCATTTTACAGGCACAAATCTCACCAAGTGCCATTTAACTCGCATGGTGCAGGATGTTCGGGGTGCGTATGGAATCGTGTGTGTCGGTGTCACCGATCCCAATCGCGTACAAATATATAAGCGAGATATATTCACATAAAAATTAAATCCACACAAATATGTTATGTAATTATGTTTCAAACACCAAATTAGACAAACTTAGGTGAATGTGAAACATGGCTTGATTGATTGAATTACTTAACCAAACACATATTTTCACGAAAATACATTTCGTGTCCTTGATCTAGGAATAGTAAAACCTAGAGGTTTCACGGTTCAAACGCTCGACAAGTCATGCATTTTACTTTGTGAACCGCGTGCGCGTAGATTCCGGCACTTTTTCAACCGATACATGATTAACGCATGAAGCGCACGAATCAACCCGAAACGGCCAGTGGAAGCGATCCGCAATTTGCTCATTTCTTTGAAATTTTATCGGTCGGTCCACGAGTTTTGGGGCCAGATGCTGACACTCGTGACACCGTTCAAGTAACGTTAATTAAACGTTTAAAATTGGTGAGCTCAAGTAGGGAGAAAATTCTACTGCTTGGGTTTGTCGAAAGCCCTCCACGATCCGGTCATGCGTAGCACGCTCGCGTCGATATTTTCAACGAAGGCGCGAAGCGGTTGGATCTTGTGTATTTACAGAGAGAAGTTTACCTCAAATGGATCTGCCAGAAAACAAGGCACTGGATCTAAAATCTTCACGCGTTTTTTAACGCGGCGAGCTTGTGGGGGAGAAGAGCGTGGGTATTTAGTCATGGCTGGTGACTTAAATCGAATCATGTGTGAATTCGTCCTTAACTTTTCTGGAATTGATGTCGGCTGTATCTCGGCCGTCCGTTTCATAATTTCTCCTCTTCCCAGCGCTTATGGCGCATGAGTACGTATTTATATGTGGCTTCGTCGCGTGAGTCGTTCTGACACGAAGCGCGATGCCTCGAAGTAATAGCCGACTCATTTGTCTCGGAAAATTACGAATTTACTTCTTGTAGATTTGTGAGACGATTACGCGGTGCGATCGTTTCGTCGTGAGATAAAAAGAATTAATTACGGATTTTTAGCAGAAATTCACGATTTTGTATCGAAATAAGACCTGCTGTCCAGAAATTGGAATTCTGGTGCCTGATTGAAATGGCGTCATGTCATTTCGTATGCGATAGCGCAAAAATTAGGTGAATGCATGACGTGGAAAAATTGAAGAAAAACGAAAATGTTTTGAAAGAGATTTAATAGGATGATATTCAGGAGAATTGGAGTTGGGAGATGGTAAATGGTCGTTTCGGATAGGAATGTGGCGTTTGACTCATATGCGATTAATATAGGAGGGTAGTCGCATTTTCACCAGAATATTTCGGTGGTATATTTTGAAACGAATGGGTTTTGTTTGAAAATGATTGACCTAACCATCGTGGAGCTTGCTAGGCGGGGTGTGAAGTCGTGAGGGCTGAGACATGGGGATGGCATTAGCCAGGCGTTCAAGTAGGATCATGCATTTACTTGAATGCGTGTTTTATTTGGAGCATTCGCGGCTGCGCAGGTAGTGAGTAGCGCAGAGCGATTATAACGGCGTTATTTCGGCCGTGGGGCGCTTTTTCGAATGCGGGAGCGTCTTGAGAGACGGCTTTCGTCACAGAAGTGAGTTTAGAAAAGCGGGATTGTGGCTGGATTTGTGGTGTGTATCATATATTAGAATGTTAAAAATTTTAATATGTGTTGTATAAAGGAGAATTGATTACGCCTGCCATTGGATCTGGGTGTGGGATCGTAGTGGAGTATAGTTATTGGGCGAGTGGTCGTTTACTCGTGTTGTGATTATATTGAACGGGACGGGTTTAAATCACAGTGTGTATTTGGGTAGAATTTCACGTCTGAGGAGATTACGCCGATTTTAAAGTGGCGTCGGGTAACCAGACGTCGAGAACTGTATTGCGGGTTGGTCAGCGGGCCTGCAGTTTGGGGCGTCGCCCCCAACCCGGTCGGAGCGGGTTTGAGCTGGGGTTACACTTTTTGAGACCGTCTTTTTATGTAATTTAAAGCGTTCTTTTGCATTTAGTTTGCCTACCAATGTTATCAATGAAATTGTCAAAAATGCTCTCACCTTGGCCCAAAAGTGACCCATTTGAAAACGTAGAGTAAAGGTCAATCTCGACAAAACATAAAACTTATGTTTGAATCCTCCACTTTCAAATAGATGCGTATTTGAAAAAAGGAATGCCCCCTCGTTCCACAAGGAATGTCACATCTAGGTCCCACCTCAAAGACCCTTAATACATCAATCAAAGTCAAGACCCATTATTTATGGGGCCCACACCCCCCACCACAAAGACTTATTTGTTTTTGACCATATGCAATTATAATATGTGGGGAAATAAATACCCTTACTGTATGGCATATTTGCCAGATAGATTGCAATTCTGGTTTTTGACCATATGCAATTATAATCTGTGGATCACCGATGTTTGTCTTTATTTTCTCTTTTTGGAGTCGACATGCTTTGCTTGGGAAGTTTGGATTTGGACAAAATGTAAGGTGGGGCCGTCACTAAGGATAGGAACAAACAAAAAGAAAAGAAAGAAAATAAGGAAAAATGAGAAAAGGACAAGTGGCTAGTAGAGAGGAGGAAAGGAGGAAGTTTCCCAAAGGGGATCCAAAGAAGATTCGGTGGATAAGGGAGAGAAAAGGAAAACCAAAAAGAGAGGAAAGAAAGAAAAGAGAAACGAAGGAAGGAAGGAAAGAAAAGAAAAGAAAAAAAAACGGGGGAGAGCTGTGCGTGAGAAGAGAGGGAAAGAGAGATTTTCCCAACGTTCTGATGGTCCCAGGTACAGGTTGTACAGGTGGTAGCAACAAATACAGGACCCATGAGAGTGTGAAGAAAGCGGGATTGTGGAGCTTTTTGATAAATCTTTTGAAAAAAATTAGATTTTCGTATATTTTATATATAAGAGTTGTAACTCGAGCTGCATGATCTGTTTTGATAAATTTGTATATTTTTCTAAAATATATATGCATGAATGGATCCCAGTGAATGGGATGCGACCTAGTGGTATTAAGATATGCAATACGCAGTTGTGTAGCGTTGACGGGTTGTCAGCGGGGCCGTAGGTTCACTTAATTTCTGCAGGTTAGTTTAATCTTTGATTATAACGATGTTATATCGTTATTAATTTATTTAAATTTGTTTCTTATTATTATGTTGTTTAGACTCAATTATTATTATATATTTATAAATTATTTATTTTTATTTGAAGAATTGTAAAATTTATTAAAGTATTTTTTTAGCATTTTTTATAATATTTTGGCTCGTTTGGCTCGTAACCCGTATGGGTTGGGTTAGGATGGTAGTGGCTTGCTTGAATAGAAATTGGTCAGGTGCTTAGAGCGTTTAACTGATATGAATGAATGGAAATTTGGCTAGTTCTGAGTATATTACTGTATAATTAAGATATTCATATTTATAACTACTATTGATTTCTAAAGATACTTAAAAAATTAAGAATTTTTTCCAGTATTTAGTTTCACAAAGAAAAAATAAAAGCAAATTAAAATTTATTCAATAGATTATATGTTTTTAAATTATTTAATACTTATATAGATAAATAAATAAAATGATTTAAAATAAATGTGTATAAATAAAATATTGAGTTCAAATAAATATTTTTTTATTTTTTATACATCAACTTCATATGAAAATAAGGGAAAAATTATTGGTTTTAAATACTACAAAACTAAAAATGACAAAAAAAAAATAGTTGAGTGGCTAAATTGATACATGAGCCATAGTTGAGGAACAAAAATGATAAATATATATATATATATATATATATATATATATATATATATATATATAGTTGAAGAAATAAATTAATATTGTCCCGATAGTGAAGGGCAAAAATGACCTCCTAACCCTTTTGATTTGTAGATCGAATGCTCTAGAAAGGCTTGCTGGCACTACAACGTCACATGGGTGTTAACTTGATTATGTCTTTCTTGGAATTAAACTTAGTGATACCGAATATATGAGCGGTTTTTATAATAAATATAATTTATTATATGAAGCAGTTATTTATAATAAATATAATTTATTATATGAGCAGTTATTAAGCGATGTAATGGGTTTTAAGGTTTTATAACTGAGTTTTTTTTAAATACGTTTTTTGAGAATCTGAGAACAAGAGAAAGAAAGAATTTTGTGCTTTTGGTTTTTATACAAGTGTTAAGATTCGAGTTCTACGTCGATTCGTGTCTTGCGCGCGTAATACCACCCGGATAGATGCGGAAGATCGGACCGGTCTGGTGGCGATCTGTAGGTGGGCTGGTGTCGTCGTTAGTTGCGTCTTATTCTTTGTAGATCGGCGGTGTGAATTATTTGGTTGGTGGCGTCTGAAGTCTGGTTGACGGATCTGTAGTCATGGAGTAATTTTATTTAATATTGAATTTTAGATACGAGTTCACGTGTTTAATCGTATTCTTGGGATCGTCTTATTGTGTGTTTCGCTGATTGGTATGAGGCATGGTTATGATTAGATATGTGTATCTAGGTATTGATAATACGTATATTTTGATGTTGATTTAGTATATAGCGCTAGGTTATTTGTTGTTCGATCGCATGATTAGATCTGTTAATTTTATGATTTTGTTCATGAATGGATGTATTATTTGTGGTTTCTTACTAGATCCAGCTGGTAGATTACGATTGTATTAATTTTTTGGGTTTGTAGCAGGGAGAATTTGGTCGCCAAGATCAGGTTCATGCAGTTTTATTATTATTTACGTTTTTTAATTAAAAATAGTTGTAATTTTAAATTTCCAAATCCTGTAAATCTATTACACCCTTCATTATTTGGAAAGCCGGGAGAAGATCTGGACACCATCACCGAGGCGTGACCAGCAGTGAAGCGTTGGGGAGGCAGCGTCGGACGAGGGATCGAAGATGCCGGCGTCGTGCCTGGCGCTGCCAGCTGGCCGGTGGAAGTTCTGGCGTGGTCCTCGCTCATTTGATAGTCTTTGGGCGCGTAGGGCGCGTCTTGGTCGTTTTATTCTCCGTGGTATTTCGTCGTCTGAGTGTGGTTCTTCCCAGGCCCAGTTTTGATTTGGTGGACCAGCGGGACCTACACCCTTCAAATTACAGAACATGTTAGGGTTTTAGGGTTTTAATTTATTTTAGTTTTTGGGCACTTTATGCCTTTGTAAGCTAAAATAATTGGAATTGAAAAGAACACTAGGATATTTGTAATGAGCGATTTTAATTTTTAGGAAAATATGGATTAAGGGTTATTTAATTAATGCTTTGTGAATGGTTTAAATTATATGCTTATAACATGTTTTATGTGATAACATCTGTATAAAATAGGTGATGTAGTATAAATTTGCATCGATAGTAATTACGATATGCGTAATAATTATTATGATTCTATTATCTAGTTTAATAATTATTATGGAAAAATTATTTTATTTTTTTGAAATAATTTTAGAAAATCCCTATTATTTAAAATATTGAATGGTGAAGGTTTTAATTAATTTAATTAATTTTAAACCTAAGGGCTCCATTGTGGGTCTAATAATAAAATGATCATGTGATACTTGACGGATAAGCATGGTTGGATTTTATTAGTTAGGCACCGATTAATTTCAAAATTTTAATAAGATTGATCGACTGATCGGCAATCTTGGATATTAAAGATAATTTTTGAAATTAAAACAATGGTTAAAGCATTCGAACTTAATTTAATTATTACCACTCCCAGCGAGATATGATATTTTTAACAGTACTTAAAGTTTTGAAACAATTAAGAGTGAAATGATTATGTATTATCTTAGAAGAGTTACGTGCAGAAGGTGGGATTTAAGAGTAGTCATTGTGACTCACCATCTTTCACCGGAACCAACTTAGTAGGATACTAATCATTTCATGATCAAATTTAGTTTTGTTATAAATATCTTGCCAACGTAAGTGTTTATAATGGAAACCAAATAATTGTTTACAATAAATAGAAAATAGTTTGGGATTAGCTAGAATTTTAAGATTATGTTGTGTAAGATATTACGTTTTAATACTAGTGTGTGTATTTTTTTCGAAAATGGCATCATTTAACGCTAAATGATTTTGAGTCAAAAGCCTATGGATGGAAATAATTATAGTGAATGGAAAACCAACCTGTACATTGTTCTGGATTTTGAAAAAGCGAAGTTTGTCCTAACCACACGAAAGCCCAATGAGCCGCGGCAATCACGTCGACCAGTCGAGAAAAAGAAAGACTATGAAGCTGGGACAAGGCAAATATATCGGTTATTCTTATATTCTTGCCGGTGTTGCTAGTCATTTGAAAGGGCCGGATATCTCATCTCGAGTGGAAGCGAAATGATCCGGACTCTCGATAAGATATTTCTTGTGATCAACGAGTTCTTTAAAAGCGGCTGCGATTAGGGCTATAATGAACACTAGAAATGGCAGGGAAGTGTGAGGGATCGTTGTGCGAAAATGATGTCATCTCGATCAAGGCGAAGTGTTGGGGATGAAGATGGAGCAAAGGTCCCAAATTGATTTCATATTTGAATGCTGCACGATCGTTTCTTCGGTTTAAAGTTAATTATAATATGAACAAGACCCATGGATCCTAAGCTTCCTGCGAGGTTGATGCATGAACTTGAAAGTGCGAAGGGCTTTCGGAAGAATCATTTGGTGTTCATATGACTGAGAGGGTTCTACTTTCAAGCCCCCCCGAAGAGCCTAAGGGTGGGAAAAGAATAAAACAGCGGAAGGGTCGGTCTGGAGTGCAAAACCCCTTGCGTATGAAGAGCGAAAGGCAAGTGCAGTGCAGAGACGGAAAGTCCTTTGGAGGCCAGAATTGCCCTCAGATTGCCAAAAGCAAGGTATGGGTAATTTAAATGTGGTTGAAGCTTGTTTAGTGGAGAATTATAATGATAAATGGATCATTGATTGGGAGCCACTAACCATGTACGTACTCTTTGCGGAGTGGTTCGAACGAGCTAGCTTGAAGTTGGAGCGAGGAGCAGAGGTTTTTAGAACTTGGAAATGGAGAACATGTCTCAGTTAAAGCATTAGGAACAGTAAATTATTTTTTCAATAATGATAGGACTTTATGTTTAGTAGGCTTGTTTTATATGTCTGGGTTTTAAAAGGAATTTAATTTACGTTAGTTGTTTATTTGAACAAGGTTTAACGATTAGATTTAATTCCTTTATTACAATAAAGTTCAACTTGGGTTATTTGTCTTAGGTGATTTGATAGATGGTCTTTATTATTTTAAGTCCTATGTCTATGATGTTTAATTCTTGAAATTGTTGATAAGCATGATCCTAGCCAAAGAAAGGAAAGTTTCAAATAAACGATACCTTTGGCATTTGCGATTAGGTCATATTAATCCACAATAGGATTCATGGTTTGAGTAAAGGTGGGATCTTAACTTCACTAGACTTTGAACCTATACCGGTATGTGAATCTTGTTTGGAAGGTAAAATGACCAAAGGCCCTTTAAAGCCAAGGATGCTCAGCGTAATAAGCCGGGGTAGTGCGTGCCGATGTGTGCGGGGCCGATAAATGTCGAGCAGGAGGAGGGTATGAGTATTTTGTCACCTTTACGAGATGACTACTCGAAGATATGGATATATTTACCTAATGCGCCAAAGTGCAGAGCTTTCTAGATTTCGAGAGTATAAGGCTGAAGGCGAGAAAAGCAATTAGGACTCCGTATCAGAGCCCCGATGCAGCAGGGTGGTGAATACCTATCACGGAGAGTTTAGTCTTACTTGACTCGAGGGATAGTTTCACAACTATCGATACACAAGTTACCCCGACAAAATGGGTTGCGGAAAGAAGAAATAGAACTCTTCGAGGATATGGTGAATTGATGCTTAGTTATTCATCTCACCTATATCGTTTTGAGGATATGCCATAGAAGCGCAATGTATCTTCGAATTTAGTTCCTTCCCAAAAGCGGTTCACAAGACACCACGAGTGTGGAAGAGTATGGCTTGAAGTTTAAGCCATATCAGAATATGGGTGCTCTGCACATGTCTTAGAAAAGGATCCAAATAAGTTGGAATCGCGTACGGAGGTTTGCATGTTTGTTGGCTACCACACTAAGGAACGGGAGGTGGGTATTTTATAATCTGCCCGGATAAAAAGGTTATTGTGAGTACTCCACATGACTTTTGGAGGGAGACTAGCATAAGCAATTTCAAACCAGAGTAAAATAATTCTTGAGGAGCTTGACTCATTTCGAGAACAAGGCGAAATACCAGTGTCTTGGCCTCTAATACCAGCGATTCTATGCGTATTCAAGAGGGGAAAATGTACCCGAAGGTGAGCGAAACACGAGTGGAACAGTGGAGCAGATCCAACCCATGTGGAACCCGAGGCTTCGAAGAGCAGTCTGAGAGGAACTAGTACCTTTACGAACTCGAGCGATGAACCACAACGGTGGAGCTTCGTCGTAGTGATAGAGTAGAGGCGGAAGCACAACGAGATATGTCTTGCTAGGCGAGTCTTACCAAGGATTATTGCTATTGGCGATTGAGAGATGATCGAAAGTCGATTACAAAGAAGCTATTTGGAAGATGTGGATGTCTGAGTGGCAAAAGCCGTGGGCTAGTAAGAAATGGAATCTATGTATTCGGTCGATCTGGTCTCTTGTAGAGAGCACTGAGGGTAAAACCAATAGGGTGTAAGTGGATTTACAAGAAAAGAGGATCGAGATGGGAAGGTGGAAACCTTGAGGCTAGATTGGTGGTATACCGAAAAGAGGGGGGATAGATTATGAAGAAACCTTTTAGCCGGTGGCATGCTTGTCTATCAGGATTCTTTTAGTTGTGGCTTCTTGGTCTCGATTACGAGATTTGGCGGATGGATGTCAAAGCGACCTTTAAATGGCAATTTAAATGGGGACATCTACGTGCGACAACCCGAGAAGGGTTGGCTAAAAGCCCGAAAGAACACGTAGTATCTGGTCACAAGGTCCATTGTGGACTTAGCGACATCCGGATCATGGAACATCCTAGGGTTTGATCAGGCCATTACTTCTTTTGGTTTTGAGAAAATACACGATGAACCTTGTGTTTTACAAAAGAATCAAACACGAAGAAGGTAGTTTTCCTGAGAGGTCCTTTACGTAGATGACATATTGTTAATCGAAGCAGTGAGCAAGTGTTGTGGGTGTCAAAGATTGGTTGCGTAAGCAGTTTGATATGAAAGACTTGGGAGGAAGCCAACTATATTCTTGGAATCAAACTTATACGAGGCCAGGAAGAATAAGTTGTTGGCACTATCTCGACCTCTTATATTGATAAAATTCTTGTCAGGTTTAACATGGAAAATTCGAAAGGGGATCCTTACCCTTTAGACATGAATTCATCTTCCCAGGGCAATCACCCAAAAACTCTGAGGCCGAGGAAAGAGCGTATGAGTAGGATACCTTATGCCTCGGTGTGAGTGGTCTCATGTATGCCATGTTATGTACCGGGCCGGATATACGTTATGCGGTGGGAGTTGTAGGCCGTTATCGATGATCCGGTGAAGAACCTTTGGATTGCGCGATAAAGCATATACTTAAGTATACAGAGAACGAGAGATTATATGCTGGTATATTCGAGTGGGTTTAGAAACCATTGGTTTTCCTGGACTCGAGACTTCAAGGGGATATTGACTCGAGAAATGCATACGGTTATGTGTTTGTATATGGTGGAGGCATGCGTTGGAGGAGTATTAAACGGACGTGTGTAGCGAGTCCACCACGGCCGAATATGTTTAACGCCCACGGCTGACTAAGGAAGGCGTGTGGTGAAGAAGAAGTTCATTATGGATGCGGGTGATACCGGTCTTGGTCGACCCATTACCGCTTCTTGTGACAGCGGTGGGTAAATGTACGATCGAAGAACCCAGGTATCACGAAGCAAAAACACATTGAGAGGAAGTACCAACAGTCGAGACATCATTGGCGAGGAGACACGGTGGTTCTCGAAATAAGCGTTAGAGGAAAACCTAGCGGACCCATTCATAGGAAGGCTCTACTGTTGAGTTTTGAAGAACATGTAAGATTCTATGGGTGTTAGGAGATTACGGACTTATTTTAGGACTAGTGGGAGTTTTTTTTTTTATTTGAGCTTTGTAGCAAGACAAATAAAATTATTGTATTTTTACGTAATAAAATTTGATGAGGTATTAATTTCACTTGTGCACACTAGTATTTTTCATTAAGGTCGGATTAATTATGCGGTATATGGTCATATGGATACGTCCATGGAAGACATGATCCATAAGTTCTCATAATTAATGAATAAGATCCACAGTTATTGAATAAAGTTGGACGCTTTATTTAGGCGCAATATTTTATGAAATGTCTATGCTTGGTTATTATAAAATATTGAGTGCAGTTATGTTTGCATTGATAGGATCAAAGAAAGATTTGATTAAAGTTAAATTTACGTGAAAGGAATTAAAATCTCAAGTGATATTTGATTATTATTTTTCTCTCAATCATGAGTTTATTTTAAATAGGTAATTGAATAATTATCGGTCTTTGAATTGTCAATATGTGAGGCCTATTTTGGCGAGCCCGATACCCTAGATGATTTGGGAACGTGATTGTTTAATTACCGGTATTTATGAAATAAACAAAAATGGAAGTGTATGAAATATCCTCTTGATATGTTTCGGTACTTGGATGTAATGAAGTCAGCCAGCCGATTACATTTGATCCATTAGAGCTGTTAAATCAGAGATTAAAAATATATTAATTGATGTGAGAAAATATAATCAATTAATTATCGATGATATTCACAATGGAGGAAATTAATATATATATCAATATTATTAATTTTGGAGTTCAACTCACGGGCCTTTAGTGGAGTGGCACCGGATTAGATAATTGCTTTTCAATTATAAAGGAGCCTTAATTAATAATAATAGTTGGATCGAGTGGCTCGAGGGAAAGTAGTGTTTCCATGTCGATAATGGAGCTATAGAGCAGCGAGTTGAGTTACATGGTTTTGGGCTTATGCTCAAGTTTGTACTCAAGAGCAAGTGGGAGATTGTTAGCAATTATGTGCTCTTGGGTCCCACTTAGTATTCTCAAATATATGAACGGTTTTTTATAATAAATATAATTTATTATATGAACGGTTATTTATAATAAATATAATTTATTATATGAACAGTTATTCCTTGATGTAATGGGTTTTAAGGTTTTATAACGAGTTTTTAAATACGTTTTTTTGAGAATGCAGGCGAGAGAAAGAAAGAATTTTCTATTCTTTGGTTTTTACCACAAGTGTTACAGATTCGGTTCTCTGCGTCGATTCATTGTCTTACACACATCATACCACCCACGAGGATGATAGATGCAGAAGATCGGACCGGTCTGGTGCGATACGTAGATTGGAGCCAGTGTAGATCGTTGGTTGCGTCTTTGTTCTTGTAGATCGGCGGTGTAGATTCTTTAGTTGGTGGGCGATCTAGAAGTCTAGTTGACGGATCTATATGAATCTACATAGGTAATTTTATTTAATATTGAATTTTAGATACAGGTTGCATGTTTAATCGTATTGCTAGATCCCAGTCTTCCGTGTGTTTCCTTGATGGGATGGCCGCCGATTAAAGATAAAGAAACCGGTGGGATGGTGTGTCTATTATTCATTCTTGAGTGCTTTCGACTCCATAGGGGAGAATCAAACTCTTCTTTTTGGGCCACTGATATTATTATTCTCATGTTGGCTTTTGTGGTCCAGCTACTCACTCATATAATCACTTTATTTCCTAAAACTAATGCGTATCAATACATATATGCAATATAAGCGTTAAGTAGCTACTTGAGTGTGATGAATGATTGTTTGTTTGAGGGCAAATCTAGTGTTTCTAGGTTTGCGCATTTCCTAATTTGCTTTAATCTACGGAAAAACTCTTTGCTTTCAAAGTTGGTTGAGTTAATTTTATTTTTTTGTTATTATAGTTAATTTATCATATTTCATACTCTTATTGTAATTTGCATTACCACAACCATGTGAACAAATTTAATGGTAAAATTGAGATGCCCATTGTGTCTGAGTTTGTAAGTTGTTATTTTTTAAATCTCTACCTTTTTGTCACTTGCAGCTCCAGTGTCACATCATAAATTTATTATTCTTATGTGTTCATCAATCAGGGTATTTTGAAAACTTCTTAGAAAAATAAAACAAGGTTTTTGAAGCATCCATTCTCTAATATTTTATGTTAAATGATAGAATGATGACTTATGGACATTGCTTACAAATTAGGTTTGTAGTAGAGAGAGAATTATATTTTTCTTTTAACCCTTTTTGGCTTGATAATTGAGGGCATAAATGACTTTTAACCATTTTGATTAGAATCAAATGTCCCCGAGGAAAAGCTTCAAACTTTTTTCACGTCACATGGGATGACCCATGATTAAAGATAAGCAAATCTTGACTTTGGTGGGATGGTGTGTCTATTATTTGCTTCTTGAAGGTGCTTTGACTCGATATAGAGAATCAAACTCTTCTTTACTTGTGAGACCAGGAAAATCGGATTTTACAGGAATGATAAAATGGTAATTTCGGTCAAAATGTCAGAAATTTTTTCTAGATCTCGGATAACGGCTTGGACTTGTAGGTTGGAGATAGATACCGTGAGGAAATCTAGCTACCAAGTTAGTTTCGTCGGTCGGGGGCAGGTGGATTTCCAGTTTTATTGTGAAGTGCGGGACACTTGGCACTTTGGGTGGCCGAGGCGTACGTGTCAGTATGGGAGGTCGAGCAGTTGAGGAGTCGAGTGGAACATGTGTTGACCAACGTGGCGTCATCTTAAATTTAAGGAAAATCTAAGTGAAGAGATAAGGTGATAAGGTAATCAAGAGGTGTGATGAGAAATGGACACGTCGCGATGAAGAACCAGTCACTCTTGGCCAAATCTTAGCTATAGTTTCAGGAAGGAAGAAAGAGAGAGAGAGCAAACGGAGAGAGATAGAAAGAGGGTTTTAGGGGAAACCACACCTTCTCTCTAAGTTTCCCGTGATGTTGGACCGATATCGAGGAAGCGGAGCAAGAGGGAGAGTTGATCCTCACAGTGAGAGCTTCGCATCAAGACCGGTATTGGGGAGTTTCGACAAACTCCAGAAAGGTAGGGGTTTTATAACTGGCACACTTTTTGTTTAAGGGTTATGTAATGGATGGGGATTTGTTGAGGCACAGATAGTAGTGATTTGGTTCAAGATTTGGGCCAGGTGAATAAATCTGGAATGGTTTTGACAGTCGCAGTTTGTTTGCGTGAACTGTGTGATGTTGTGTTATTGCCATGAGTAAATAACATACGGTATGATTTTGTGGCCGGTTCAGATGAACTAGGATTGTGCCTTAGCCCGTGTGAGCTAATCCCGATGTAATTGTTGTAATAGAATAGCATGGTTATGGAATTAATTTTGTTTAATATATGCATGAGTGAGTGATATGATAGCGTGTGTTGAATGTTTGTTGTCTTAATTGCATTGCACTTAGGTGGAAGAAATCGAGTAAGGGAAATTCCACTCTTGGGCATTTGCTCTTCTGTAGAATATATTTTGGTCTGAAGAAGGCACTTGGGAATGGGATAAATTAGGGCCTTAGAAGTGAAGAAATGGTGTGGCCTTATCTTTTATTTTGTAAAAATTCTGAGCCGAGACCCGTTTTTGTATAAATTGTAATTAAATACAATTGTAAACAAATTGTAATTAATCATTTTTGTATAAAATATTGTTTATGAGTATGATGTGTAGGCCCAGTGGCCATATTTGTAGCCGCCCGGCGCGGGGGTCAGTTGACTACCCAGATCAGCAGCGGAATACAAGTGGGGGCGGTTGCAGCCACCACTTTAGTCGACGAGTGCCGCTTATGCGGGGCTGCCTGAGAATACAAAACTTGTTTAACGTCGAAACGTCGATATCATGACCACCGCGAGTCTCATACACAACTATATTGAGTAAAAATGACCTCTTGGGCCCTGCAATTATGCTCACAACATATATCCCATATGATATAATCCATCGCGTGAGTAAAAGTACCATGGCATAAACAATACTCATAAAACATACTTGACTATATATCGTAGTTACAAGGGTTAATGATCTACTCTTGCTCTGACACATATATTGGAAATTCTAAAATTTCTAGCCCATGCAAAACCACGAAGCCACATTCCATTTCTTACTTCGGTATCAGGGCCCAGTGTCTCGCCTTACTTATTTCCGTGTGCACGCCAAAAGGGAGGGGGGGGGTCCACGACGAGGTGAGCTAGTCTTCCCGATGGGGAGAATGTCAGGCGTAAGTGAAATTCTTCGCGCTTTAAGTGTAGTGCAATGTTCCAAATTAAACACATTAGTAAATGCATGATCACTGCTTGAATGTGCATGGCTATTCGGATCAGGAGTCTCAGGCTCCCTCACACTCGCACAGGCCTCGTATGAGAAATTTTATTTTTGTTTGTTTGTGGACGACCCTCCAGAATGCCCTTATATATATCAATTGGGCCTTTCCGACGATTGATATAATATTTGTTACAATGGACTACCACTCCAATGTGTATATATCGGTGGGCATAAGACGATTGAGTATATTATTTTGTTTAATGAATTTATACTTTCTAGATGAATATCAAATTAGACCGCTCAGATGATTGATATTTTTAATTTTGAGCACCCTCAGATAATTAATGTTTTTTAGACAGCCCTCGGAAAACCGTTTCTCTAGACTCATCACAAGTGCTCAACTCCTGCTTAGTCTAGGGTGTTCGGTGCATATGGAATGCATATCTGGGTTAAATCTGATTGTCGCATGCAAATATATAAACATGAATATACTCGCATAATTCAAATCACACAATCATGTTATGTAATTATACATTTCATCACATCAAAATTAGCTCACTTTGGCTAACGATCAAACACGAGCAATTTACTTGAATCACTCGACCAACATATATTTTCAAAAAAATATATTTTTGAGAGTGTGTTTTAGAATAGTGAAAACCCTCGGTTACTATTTAAGAAAAATCTAAATCATCGGTTCACTTAGTGAACCTGGGTTTCACGACCATTTCCGGCCTCAATCAATCAATATGATTAACACATGAATGCACTTAATCACCTAAAACGGCCAGGTGGAGCAGTCACGGGCTGCTCCATTTGATTAAAGAATTATATCGGTCGGTCGAGTTTTGGGGCCAGATCATTTTAACCCCTCACGGCCTAAATTCGCTCAAACATTAAGTCAATGCTTAAAATGGGAATACTAAAGCCTTCAGTGGGAGAAGCACTCTATCAAGTTTGTGAGCTCCTAAATCAGGAACCTTTGCAGGCTCTCTGCGTGGAAAGAACTTCATGCTTGTCTGAAGGCCGTAGACGGTCAGGTATTTCTAGAGAGAAGTTCTCTCTCTCTCTAAATTTCTCTCAAAACGGCACCCATTGCAACTCAATGTCAATTCCTCCCCAAATTCACGTTTTGCTCTTGATTTAATGAAGAAGAACATTGTAGCTTGTTGTCCTTTAATTCATTAATCCATTTAATTTAATTAATTCCCTTCTTTATCAGTTTGACAGTCGGCTCTATCACCGACCGTCATTTTCATTATTTATCTACTTCATGCAGCATAGTGCAGTAGTACTTGTTATATGTGACTTTTGTCGCATCGAAAATCGTTTCACGGCACGGCATGATGCCTCGAAAAATGTCTTGACTCATTGTCTCGTAATTCGACGAAATTTTCACGGTGGCTAGATTTCACGAGACGATTCCAACGGTGAAATCCGTTTTGTCATCCGAGATCTAGAGAATAAATTACGTATTTTTAACCAAAATTAACAACTTTGTAATCGAAATTACGATTTTACACTTTTTCCAGAAATTGGAATTTCTCGGGTCTTACAATATTTGCACACGTATGGGTCTCATGCGCCAGGATATGTAAATTCAGTGGGTTGGTGAAGTCGACGAGACCTTTGAATTTTGGGGCGTCACATTACTGGGTCCTATTATTATTCTCATGTTGGCTGAATGCAACAACTATGATGAATTAAAATAAATAGAGAGCTTAAAAAATTATAAATTATTAGAGAATACATGTAATTCCATGATTCATTAAGAAGCCAAATTCATGATTGAAATCCAAATTTTATTTTAAAAACAAAGGAGAACATGTTCGATTTCTAGTTTTGTGTTCTAATAACATAAAACTTTATATATATATATATATATATATATATATATATATATATATATATATATATATATATATATATATATTAGTATAAAACAACAAAGTTTTCTAGATAACACCAAAATAGTGTTCTCAAAGTTTTCAAAACCATTGTCAAAAACAATTTTCAAAAACATGAAACAAACACACCCTTATATATTTGTTCTCTCAAAAGTGATTATTTTTTTTTGTTCTAAGTCTGAAAAAATCCACATATACTAATTTTATTTTTGATTACTTTGAGCTTTGAAGGGGTCTTTATAGGCTTTAAGTATACATGATGAGGTAAATATTTAATTACAAGAAAGTGACTCTGATACCATATTAAATTTCTCAATAATTAAAAAAAAAATTGAAAGAACCATAACACTTAGATATTTAATATAATGTTTGACATATAAAAAAAAATCAAGTAATCATCACATACACATAATGCTTATATGAAGACAAAAAATTATAGTCAAATTGATATGTATAATTAGGCAATGCGAGCATGATTGATGTGTATGGATCAAATTCACAGCGCGAGCCGTGATATAATTTGCCTTTTAAACCCCTTGTCTAGAAGTCATCCTGATTTACCTAAATTAAAAATTATAACTATTATAACATATATATATGTACTATCGTGTCATTACGTACAAAACCCCAAAAAAATAACTTTGCATAGGTTTAAATTTAATATAAAATTTTATTTATTGATTTATTTCGTATTGTGATATGTCATTTGAGATTTGGACTGAAATCGTATTGGAGTAAATACATGCCCAGAAAGCACGGTCAGAATAAAGTGAACTTTTTCCCAAGCATTGGCATTGGCCTACAGCCTTAACTCCAGTAGGGGGTATCTATTAAATTCTGAAGTCGATAAAATAATAATAAAAGGCGTCCGCTTTTGTCTATAACTGAATCGGATTTCGCGTTTATGGAATTATGAATGAAAAAAAAAAAAACATCCTTTTTTCATTCTCGTGTGTGATTGTCATGGTTTCGAAAAATCAAATACTATCAATTCTCATGGTTTCAAAATCGGTAATAAAAACAAATAAAACATATAAAATATAGAAAAACAAATTCGAGAGTTTCATTGTCAATTAAAGTAGCTCTGATACCCATTGAAGAATTATTTTGTGAGATCAAGAGGATTTATTAAGCCCAAAACAATTGATTAATAATTAAAAGACCTAATAAATGTATTACAAAATACAAACTTATTAAGCAAATAAGTATATCAAATTGTAGTGTGTACAAAAACGTATCTAGAACAGATCGAATTATTAGTATCGTTTATCTTGAAAGGAAATACATGGGAGTAAGATCGAAAAAATGACTAAAGATTAAAGATAGATATTTCATTTTACTTAAAGTATTCTACCAAACCCTTATTAAATTATAATGTTTTATTTATTTATATATATAGACGAGATGAGCAGTTGAACTTTGGTCGAATGAACTCTGCAGCAAGAGAGAAGATATATATTAGGTCATGTTGAAATTAATATTACACATCTCATAAACAATCCATAATTAACATGTATAATTATATTATTAAAAATGTAATATGATTATGTTTATTCCATAATGAATAAATTAATCTAATACATTATTGTTGAGATATAAATCATGGAAAGAAATTATAAAATAAATAATTGGTTTCATTATCTTTATTTTATCTTCTTCATACAGTTGTGACTCTTGGAGTGTGGAATGAGTTGTGCATGGGTGAATGAGTTGTCCATGGGTGAGATGCATGTGATTAGATAGTAGTCCAGTATCTGGTATTTTTTTTTATAGGCGCGACGATCTGTATCCCTTATATTTGTTTTAATAATTATAATAATAAATAATTCATACTCCATAAGTCATGACAAAGTTCAAGGCTATACATCTAATTAGAGTATTTGAAGTCTATTATATCTTAATCAATGGTGCTGGTTTTGAATATCGAATCTGGTGTGTTATATGGTAGACATTCACATATATATGGTCAATCTCGGAATTGAGTAGGTGTAATATGATACTAAGCAGCGCCTGTGTGTGCATAAACCCACTCCGGTACACCTCATGATCAGATAAAAAAAAAAAATATTTGCTTTTATTAAAACCTAAAATGTCTTAATGCAATGCGTGTGGTAATGTTTGAGTGTAAGTCTCCTCTCCAGCTCTTCGCATTGACATAGCACGCTAAATCGCTGATTTTTATTTTCCGCTGGAAATATGATTTAAAGTCGCGATATCGGTCATCGATTCGGAAGGTCTTAGTACATATTGGTCTCGATGTATTGGCTTGGTATTGGTCGATACGTAAATTAAAATAAACAGAGAGCTTAAAAAATTATAAATTATTAAAGAATATATGTAATTAAATAAGTTAAAAATTAATAAAATAAAATTTAATTTATATTTAATACTATTTAAATAATTATAAAATATTAATTAAAAGAATTACAAAATTATAATATATTTATTACAAATACGTGTATAATCAAATTAATTAATTTTATTTAACAAAAGTAATATATATTAAAAGAATATAATTATTGTAATAGTTTATGGTAAGTTACATATTTAAATTTAAAAGTAATTTGGTCTTTATTTTCAAATTTAAATTTAATCAATAATTTATTATTATAACTTTCATCAAATTTGATATTAAAAATGCCATAATTAAACAAAATCTTAATATCGTGAATATAAAAATATCAATATTATATTGAATATTAAATTTATTAATTAAATAGACAAGCATCCCTCATCTTCCGATTCTTCCATATCCTCACCTCCCCTCATCCTCTCTATCGTCTACTCACTGCACTGCACCACGCACCGCATACCACCACAGATCGTTCCGCAGTCTACAGAAAGTCTAGGATTAGAAATCAAAGAAAGTTTACTCACCATTGCGGCATCGGCTGGGATTAGAAATCTAGTTCATCTCGGTAAGAAAGTGAAAAAGTTTTGATTTTTAGTTATTTTGGAGAGGAATCTCAGATTTCTCTTTAAAAAGTTGATTTTTGTTGATTTTTTTTTGTTGTAATAAGTAGAAATGGAGTAAGAATATATGGAATCGGCTTTTTTTCTTCTGACCGAGTTGACTCGGAATCTCAGTCGAACATCGGACTCGGCGCGGCTACCTTCAGGCCAGATTTTGGACCCTGCTCTGACTCAGCTCAAATTCTGATAATTTCCCCTTGCCATTTGCTTCAAGCAGGATAAGAACCCTGCTCCTGCTTCTGTTTTCAACAAATAAATTCCCAAAAAAAGGAAAAAATCCTCAGTTCTCCTTTTTGGTCACACTGCATCAAATTATAGGCTTTTCCCTTCTGTTGAAATTCTGTTTTCCAACGAAACCAAATTCAAAAAAAACTTCCCATCTGTCTCGTTTTGGTCACTGACATCAAATTAAGCTTTTCTCCATGTCTCACTCTCTACCTTTTATATTTTTATCCCTTCCTAATTTCACTCATTTTCAATTTCATCGCTGTTTCTCTCCTTTTCCGTTTTCCTACGTACTCACCGTTAATTCCTACCATCCCGTTACTTGACGGTGAAGATGATGGAGTAGGAGCCTCAAGGTTGCTTTTCATGGATGGTGATCATAAGAGTGTCAGGATGCATGATCTTGTTTGTGATGTTGCTAGAATTGGCCATCCAAGTCCTCATCGATTTAAGGTTGTAGAAGATGTTCCATCTGATCAAGACTGGACAGAGATTGAAGATGAATCCAAATTCATCTCTTTATATTGCAAAGCTGTGCACGGAAACTTCCCTCTAAGTGGTGTATTAAAACTTCCAATTTTTTATATTGCAGACAATTTGTGGTGCTTCCTTGAATACTATCCAAACACCTTCTTTGAAGGATGGGCAACTCAAAGTTTTAGCCTTGTCTGGAATGCATTTCCCAACACTATGTCTAGATAGGTGCAAGTTGGGGAGACATAGCTATGATTGGAAGAAGCTGAAGAAACTACAAGTTCTTAGCATGGTGGGTTCCGACATCCAACAACTGCCTAGAAATGATGCAATTGACCAATCTAAGTATTGGTTTGAACTAACACAAGGAAGCTTAGAAGCTGAAATTCCCGCGGGGATATCTTATCAAGCTTGTCTCGATTAGAATGTTTGTTCATTAAATCTTGTTTTTCTGAATGGGCAGCCGAAGAAGTTTGTGATGGAGATATCAATGCTTGTTTATCGGAATTGAATAATCTGCATCGTTTGAGGATGATCGAGGTAAAAATACCAAACGCCGAGTTGGTTCTAAGCATGTCTACTCTTATAGATTTGCATTTAAAACTCTGTGCAAGCATACAACAGTTTTGGAGTATAAAGTAATTATGATATTGTTAATTTAAATAAACATATTAGGAATCAGACGAAGCACATACAAGTGTGGTTGCTACTAACACAATTACAACTATGTAAGTTCAGTATATTGGATGAAGTTAAGTTAGGCCAGAACGGTGGAGTTGCAGTCATTGTTGTAACTCATTGTGATTTCTTGAGGATGCATTTTAATTAAACCTTGCTTCTTTTGACCAATGATTGGTATGAAACTTAATTGTAACATAAAACTTTAGGTAAGTTGGATTGATATAGATTAGATATACCTATGTATATAATATGTATGTACATGACATAAACACAATTCTTGATGTGTTCTTCTTTGTGGTGGTATCCACTATTATTGTTGGGCTTCTAGTTGCCTTATTATGCTGTAAATTTCATCATAGCTTGATGCTATCGCTGTCTTCTTTGCTTCCACTATTGCCTATCACTACTCTAGTTTTCTTAACTTGCACTTACGCTTTGCTACTATTCTTCCTGCATCAGTATGGACAGTGGAACCAACAACTATAAGCTAATATTTATATTATTGATACTACTAAGTCGGCTCTATCACTAATTTTATCACCATCACAACAATCACAGCTTCTAATTATCTTTTTAAGAATTAAATGGAATTAAAACTCCCAATGAGGAAAGTACATTTGGTAACATACTTGTGCAGATCTTCAGGCTTGATAGCATTACTACCCTCCCGGTATTGAGTGTAATAGTTGGGTGTAATAGGTGGCGCCTGTTGTGACAATGTTGACCCGAATCGATAAAGCGATTATTGTCAAATGCTGATCATAACAATACCCACTTAATGTCGATCAATGTCCTCCAGCTGGTACTAACAAAAAGCACAACAAGAAAACCACATGGAAGTATATTAAAAGATAGGTACATGCGGTAGTGCGGAGTGGACGAGTACATCATTTTTCGAAATATAAATCAGCAGTTTGCATGGTTTCCTAAAGTTGATATGTTGTTACATAGTTATATAGATTATTATTGTATTGTTGTTGTTGATGTTGTTTTGTTTATATAGTGGTGTAGTGTTGAGAGAAAGGTCGAGGGATGGAAATTTTCTTTACTGTACATAGACTTGTAAGGGAAGGCGAAAATCATGAGAGGAAATGGAATAATGAAAATATGAAACATAATAGTGATCTCTAATCCTAGGTATGGTGGAAGCTACTCCAAAACTCAAAAAGACCAAAACCTTAAGAAAAATACCGAAGTCTAAGAGAAATCTGGGGACTTGTCCATCTCTCAGGTAAAATATCCATTTTCAACTCTCTCTCTCTCTCTCTCTCTCTCTCTCTCTCTCTCTCTCTCTCTCTTACAGGACACACATTGGCTCTTGAAGCTTAATTGGCCCGAGTCTTTACGAGTTTATGAAGGTCCCATAAAACTGTGGAACTAGAAGCGGGCCGACCATCGACTACTCTCGAGGATCTTAGAGGAGCTTTGGGTTTAAGCCTATATCATATTTTGATTGATGACTTTGGGCTCAGACTCTTGCACACTCCCATTGTTTTTCTTTTTATTGCTTTAATAATAGTTGCTTCAGCATCAGCTTTTTGAATATTTAGCATACATTGTTGATATGTTCTCCATCATTTAATGGGTAAATGGTTTCTTTTGTTACGTGATGCGGGAGATAGTTGCCTCAAAGTAGAATTAATAGTACTATAGTTTCTATGCTTGCTAGCAGGATGCGATATTTTGGCTTAAAGAGAGCACATTCTCTTTGGTACATTGCATTTTTGGGTTTTTCACGATTTTATCCCTTTGTTTGTAGCTTTCTATAAAGGACTTCTAATAGCCTCCTAGCCCTTAATTTTTGGGGCCGAAATTCTTCTTTCAAAAGTTGGTTGAGTTAATTTTATTGTTTTGTTATTATAGTTAATTTATTATTTTTACGTGCAGTGTTGTTATTTTATATTGCTCTGTCATTCCATTTGATAGATATGATTTAATGTTAATGGATAATCATTGGTTATGGGTACTTTTCTTTCTTGGCTAATTCTTGATGAATATTTCATACTCTTATTGTAATTTTGATAACCACAACCATGTGAACAAATTTAATGGTGAAATTGAGATGCCCATTGCTTACAGTTTTTTAAGCTGTTATTTTTTAGATCTACCTTTTGTCCTTGTAGTTCCATTAATCTTTCAATAATTTATTATCTTTTATGAGTCCATCAACCAGGGCATTTTGAAAAATTCTTAGAAAAATAAAACAAAGTTTTGGAAGTATCCCTTCTCTAATATTTTATGTTAAAAGGATAGAATGATGACTTATGGTTGTTGCTTGCAAATTGTGTTAATTTGTTGTAGAGGATTTGGATAGTTGAAGCACTAGACTTCTATTAGGCCCTATGTTGGAGTTGGGAAACAATTTCCATCAAATTTGATATTCTTGACTTCTTTTCAAGTCTATTTCTTAATTCAATAAGGCTTTGGTTGGAACCGAAAAGTACTTAAGGAAAGAAAAATTGAGATGAAAGAAAATTTGAAAATAAATGGTTTAAACTAATAAACTAATTCTACATATTTATTCAAACTTGTATTATTTATTTATTTCTATTATATAAGGATTAAAAAATTTAAAAATATGTAAAATTTTAAGGAATTTTGATTGTATTTGATTTTCTTGTATAAGTTTCCATCGTTGAATTGGCAAAATCATTTTCCTGTATTTTTCCTTTTCTAAATATTTTGGTTCCAAACAAGCCTAAGAGAGTGTACCAAGTAAAATAGGTTCAAACTGTTGTATTAAGCCTCTTAGCATATGAACATAAAATCTCAGCCTGTTGATTTTTTTTTTCTGTTGCAGGTTGCCATCCCAATTGTCCCAACTATACGAGTCCTAGTTACACTTACGAAATTCAAGGAGCTTCAGTCAATGGAAGAGTTCTCAACCCCCTCTCTCAACCCAACTCATTTCCAACGCCCAGTCAAGGAATCAGAGGGATCATTAGGCATCATGGATTTCATGGATGAGAGGCAACTGTGGTGGTGATCAAGCGACATCTAGAAAGGTATAACTTCTCTTAAAATTGTATTAAGTAAGATTGACAGACTAGATTCTTTCGTCTGAAAAACAAGAAAACTGTAACAATAGAAACTGATAATGTTTGCATAATAAACTAGTAGAAACTGAAGATTGTAAGTCTCTTGAGTGACAAGCAAGTGAGATATCATATCTTTTTCAATGAAAGAAATCATAACAAATTCAGGTCCAAGAATCACAGTCTTTTTTCCGCTAAAAAGTTTCTGGTGGGTCGACCAATGATTCAGGAAAGAAGACAATAAAATATGAAATATCTTTTATCTATGCAAATGTTATTGGATTATCTTCTTACATTGTTACTAAAATCCAAAAACTGCATAGGTGAATGCAAGAGAACAATGTACAACTGAAGAAAAGCCGAGAAGGGCTTTAGTGATTAGTGGAGTAGAAAGAAGAATTTGGAAGGCCTGAAACCATCAGTTGTCAAAGCCAATCGCATGGTACAGACACCCAAAAAGGAACTAAAAAGGGATCTAATTAGGAAAAGGGAACTTCATGAACTTAACCAGGTGGGCAGTGGCTCTAGTGTGGGGAATATAACTCATAGAGATGTCAAAAAAAAAAAAAAAAACTCATAAAGATACTCATACTACAAGGAAGAAAGCTTTTTGTTGCGGTTATCAACCTTGGCTAAAAGTAGTATATAATGTAGCTATAAAATGAGTACAGATGAGAGGAAACTGACCACGGCGACATGGTTGTATGTGGTGTGGAAATCACATATACCGACCACTTCGCAAACCACGGCTATAGGCTCTTTAATTGGGCATAATTATGGCCACCGAGTTGTGGTTGACCCCAACCATAGGGATGGTTTATAGCCACGGGTTGGTTCACCTAGGCCATAAGGATGGATTTATAACCGGTTTGTGGTTGACCTCGGTCATAGGGATGGTTTATAGCAGTGGTTTTTGGTTGATCCCTGTCATAGGGATGGTTTTTAGCCATGGTTTGTGGTTGACCTTGGCCATAGAGATGGCTTATAGCCGCGGTTTTTTGTTGACCCTTGTTATAGGGATGGTTTTTAGCCATGATTGGTGGTTGACCCTGGCCATAGGGATGATTTATAGCCGTAGTCTTATTTTGATCATCTAGCTGGGAAATTCAATAAACAACCTGGCCACGATCAAACTTCAACCTATAAGCATGATTTGAAAATGACTGCCACCTTAATTATTTGAACATATTAATGGATGTGTACATTTGATATTTTCTGTTAATTTTGGTCCACCATTTTTTTATAATCTTTTTTTATTTTCTAATTTCATTTATAAAGCACATTCTATTAAACATGCTGTAAATCTCAAACTTTGCATAGATATGATCTCAAACTTTGCATAGATATGTTCCCAAATATATATGTTCAATTCAAAAAATGAATTGAAAGGGGAAAACAGAAATTGCAATACCTACCATAAAATTGGAGAAAGAAAGGCAATAATTATAAATTATAAAGAGACTCAACTATTAAACTCTCAAAATCTGATTCTATATAGTGCCAAAAGTACATTCTATTAAAATGGCGAAAAGCCAAAATTCAAATGGTTATTGAAAATATATTACAATGAGAAGTAAATTCAAAAGAGAGTGATTCAAAACTCCTCCCTTGCTTTTGCTGCATCTACTTCTTCACCATCTAAAAGCTGCTAATGGGTATTCCATTGAATAATCCACTCCAAATTCACACTACCAAATACAAATGATAAATAAAAAAACTTCTGCTCGTGAAGTTAAAGTCGTCGCTCAGATTTATCTGAGTTGGACAATTCCTGCCTACAGTAACCAACTTCTGGAGAAAAGGATAGTGTTTTGGTCTTTTATGATGTTAAATTTGTCTTTAATGTTGGTTTAATAGGCATCGTGCACTTGAAAGTTATTATAGTATCTCATCCTTCTTTTAATAGAATTATTAAATCCAAGAAACACAATTTTGCAGACACTGTGAGTTCAGCCCAATCATGATAAATGAACAAAAAAAAAACCCTAAATCATCCAACAATCTAGCCATATTGAACCCTCAAAAATAAAGAAACACATCCCACCATGGCCAATTGCTCAAGTGCTATTAACATAAAGATATTCGTTGAATTCAAATTTTAATTATTACTTGTAAATAGGTTATGTCGGGCCTTCATGTTTTAGAACGGGATAATCCTTTGAGCTAGGTGAAGCTTAATTTTGTAGGACTGATCAATATTTTAAAAACTAGACCGATTGTCGACCAGTGGGTTTCCCAGTCCGGGTTGACTTTGGGTTGGGGTTGAACCGGTTGTCCATTTGGCCCAATACATTTTTTATTATTAAACACTGAACTTACCAATACACTCCTGGTTTTGTCTTTGATTATTTTTATATATTCAGATTTCATAATATTTTTTAAGGTGTAGTTTGTGTTTTTTTACTTAATATTGAATAGAATGTTTTTTCAACTTAATGCTAAATAGTATTAAGTAGTATGGGTATTAAGTTGTTTGTTTTTTAACATTGGGTAGTGAGTGCTACTAGCTCTCCTCCTTGTTGGGAAAGTGTGGTGTTTCTTGTTTTGAAAGATGACTTTTTGTGAATAGAAAAAACCAAATATTTTGCTGATTGAAGAGAGATTTTCTATGTTCTACTCTCATGTTGTATTGTTATGATGTGATTTCAGTTGGAGATGAACAAGATCTCCCCTCATTTTTCTTTAATTTCTCGCTTTTGTTCTATTTTTTTTTTTTTTTTGGTTAAACCAACCCCTCATTTTAATTTCCTTTTTTCTTCTTATTGGTTAAGTTTAATCATCTTAAACACCTTGTCACTGTCTTCTTTACTCAGTGTGCTACCCAAAATGATAGCAAAAAAAACTTTGTGGTTGTTTGTTTATGGTTTGTGAAATTTGTTTTTTTTTGTTTTGTTTTTTTTTTTTTTCTGAAAAACAAGGAGAACAAGAAAAATATAAGGAATATGGGATATATGCATAAATGCTCATGACTTATAGTTGTATGAATTTGGTGATAGGTTTTTTATCTACAAGTATCCTCATTTGGTGTCGTAACATTACATGCTCATGTGCATATGATTTGCACAAATGGAGCAACGGGAGCTATTCAGGTGGTGCTCCATCTTAATGGTGTTTTAACACCCGTTTATCCCGTCACAATGCGAGTTTGACGATGGCCAAGAAGCGTGAATGAAAATTTCTGACGTTAAGTCGAGGCGCTGGATGAAAAATCATGGAGCCAAGTGAACTATCTGATTAAATTAGGAGAGTGAGAAACAATTTTTGAATTTTTAAAAGATAGGCCCTGGAAACGATTATAGGGTAAGAAGAATAAGTTTCTTTCTATGGTTGGGAAAGATGTTCTTATTAAAGTAGTTGTTTAGCCATTCAGCCTTATTGTATGAGTACTTTTCTACTTCCAAAGTGAATGTGTGAGGAATTACAAAAAATGATGAACACCTTTTGGTGGGATACAAATTAGGATGGTAGAAGAGGTATTCATTAGCAAACCTATGAGAAACCTTTTGGTTGGGCATTTGTATAGTTTCAATCTTGAACTTCTTGGCAAGCATGGTTGGAATCTATTGACTAATCCTAACTCTTTAGTCACTCGATTACTCAAAGCTAAATGTTATCCCCATGATAGCTTTTGACAGCTAAATTAGGTCATAATCCTAGTTTCGTATGGAGGAGTGTATGGGTGGCTAGGACTGTTATTGCTTCAAGAAGCAGATGGAGGATAGACAATGAGGAGAGTGTAAATGTGTGGATAGACCCATGGATAAAAGATATCCTAACATTTAAGCCTACTACACCGATTATTGATGATTGGAAGACCTCAGAGTATCAACATTGTGTTTCAATGGTCTACCATCATGGAATATTGGTTTGGTAAGAGCCTTATTTAATGAACGTGATGTAAAAGCTATTTGTAAGATGTTACTTCCGTTTGGGACCATGGATGATAAAATCATTTGGAATTTCACCAATGATCTATGCAAAAGTTGGGCAAAGTTGTGGCAGGTGTCAATGCCATCCAAAATTAAAATTAAAATTTTCATCTGGCTATTATGCAAATTAAAGGCCTTCTTCCTACTCGGGTACAGTTGCTCCAAAAGAACATCACTGTCCCTCTTGCTTGTTTAATATGCTGAATTGATGTGGAGCATTTGTAGCATATTTTCTTCGAATGTCCATTTGCTCAAAGCTTGTTGGGAGGTAGATGAATTTATCATCATAACTGATTTGATTGAAATAGTGGAGGAGTGGTACTTTAAATCGGTTTCTTCTTATAACTCATCTATTGCTATCAAAGTCAGCATGATTCTTTGGAGTATATAGAATCAACGCAACCAACAATTGTGGGATGAGCAGTCCTTTACCCCTAGCCAAACAGTTGCAACTTGCCTCTAATATTGTGAGGAATGGCTTGCATAAAAGAAATTAAGATTGTAGGGTCCAAACAGCTCTACTGTGTTGATTGATTTAAGTATATGGAGAAGACAACCTATGGTGTCAATCAAATGCAAGTGTGATGTAGCTCTTTTTAAACAAGAAGGGATCATTGGTATGAGGTGTGTGCTACGAGATAGTTAGGGTCATTTTCTGGGCTGTTTCACTTCTAAAATACATGGGGTGTTATCGCCAAGAGAGGCAGAAGTGTATGGATTACATCAAGCTATTATATGGCTCATACGTTTGAATTTATCTATAGTTAGATTCGAGCTCGATGCCAAATTTGTTGTTGATTTGTTTTATTCTTCCCGTCTTGATGAATCAGAATTCGGTAGGGCCATCTAAGAGTGCCAAGTTCTTTGCCAACAAGGAGTCTCTTTCTTTATTTGTTTTACTAAAAGACACTGTAACAAGGCTGCTCATGTTTTAGCTAGAGTCTTATGTTCTTGCATCTCCTTTCTATAATACTCTTACTCCCAACTGTGTTAAGGATTCTTTGTTAGTTGATTTGCTTAATGAAGTTCTTTTTATTCAAAAAAGAAAAGAAAAGAAAAGAAATACCAGTATCAATTCTAACAACAGATACATAGTAATTGCATATAAATAAGAAATCATGTTGTAGTCAACTTAATTATTTTAAAATGATATAATAGATGCTGAGCCCCCATCCAAGCCTCCTTTATTTATTAAATGAATCAATTTGTAATATTTCATTTTATTAGAATTATAGAATCCATCTTGTTATTTGAGGTTAAAATCTTAAGTTAAAATAGAAATTTTGAAAAATGAAATTTTGGTTTATAATTTTAGAAAAATGGAATTTTGCTTTTGAAAAATTTAGAAAAAAGGGATTTAAAAGTGGAATTTTTGAAAAATAGATTTTGAATTGGCATTTTATACCAAAAGAATTCAGAAATTTTGAATTTTAGAAAAAGTATATTGGATTTACAAAATTTGAAAAAGTGAAATATTGGAAATATGGATTTTGATTTGGGTTAAAGGACATTTTTGCCCCTCAATTATAGCATATGTAATGACTGAGCTGCAATTCATTTTTGTCATTTATGCCTCAACTATGTAGCTAGTTGTCAATTTATCCCCTCAACTTTTATTTTATAATTTTTAAATTAATAATTTTGTCATTTTTTAAAAAGAAAAAAATTCAATTGTTTGATGAATTTGTGTATATTTATGATTTACCCGACTATAATCAAGATATTCATATTTATTTACTATATTTGATTTTTAAAAAATATAAGATATTCATATTTATTTACTACATTTGATTTTTAAAACATATTTAAAAAATTAAGAAAAAGTTTCTAGTATTTAGTTGAGGGCTAAATTGATAACCGGGTCATAATTGAGAGACAAAATGACAAAAAATTTAGCTGAGAGGGTAAATTGACAACTGAGCACAATTTGAGGGGCAAAATGACTTTTAACCCTTTTGATTTTGGGAATTTAGACCCTGAATTTAAAATTAGAAATTCCACTTTTAAAATTTGGAATTGAGGATTTGTATTTTTGAAAATTGGGCTTTAATTGAAAATTAAGTAAAATGGTTAATACATTAATACAATAAAACTTTAAACCAAAATGTTTTTATTAAATCGTATAGCGATAAGATTCATGAAGCATCAAGTCAGACTTTAAGATGAGTTAAACCCTTTTATCAAAAAAATTTTGCCTCTTTTATTAAATATTTTTTAAATCATGTCTTTGGAATCTAATTTTTTAAATAAATTGAAACGGACCCATAACATAACTTTCCTGAGAAAAAAAAAAAAAGACGTCTTACCTGCGGTTGCTGAGTTGTAGGTGGTGTAGCCCCCTCTAGCACTCCTACTACCAGTGGTGATGACATTCTTCATTCCATCACCAACCAACATAATATTATTCACATTAATACCGACTTCAATATTCTCCATATACAAGCCCTTCTTCACATATATAACAAACCTCCCGCTACTTGTCCTTTTCGTCGTCACATTTGTAGCCGCTTGAATGGAGCTATAATGAATGGAGCTATAATGGCTCGACCCAAACTAGTGTATGAACAATAATGTCGTAATCATTAATTGCAGCATTGACTTTTTATAAAAAAAAACCAATACCATAATTATTGATTACGACATTACAAATATTTTGAAAATTTTGTTAATGCTATAGCTATCATAAGGCTTTATACATAATAAGAATTTGAAGTAAATTCGATGAAGAAGTGCCTTCATTTGACCCAAATTTATCCTGTCTTATGATCGCGCCACCACGATCACGATTCCTTTCTCTCTTAATTCTTAAATTCCTGCTTTCGCTTACATTCATATGTTCTTCAAATTTCCTCCGCAATACACGACAACGTTTTGTCCTCCTCATTTCTGATACTTTTTTTTTTTTCAAATTCTAGAATTTCCCCCCATATACACATAGTTTTGGATATTCCATTAATTATTTTTTATTTATATAAATAACATTAAGTTCTAAAATTTACTATTTTTGTGTTATTATTATTTTTATTAAAAACAAAATAATCTTTGAGATTTAATTTATTTTCCTCAAATATTTAAGGAAAAAAGTAATTTTATTTTTATTTTATATTCATTCACTTTTCATTACATGTTTGTAGAACCTATTTCAAACATGGACTCCAACCGGAACTTAGGCATATGTTCAAATCCCCTTTATCACTCGAGTTAGGCCTTTAAGACAAGTTTTTTTTTGTTCTTTAAATTTAACTAACTTAATAATTCATAAATTATTATCATTTTTATCAATAATTGATTAATTTTCAGTTTTTTCTGTAAGGTTATAAAATTATTTTTAGATAATAAATAATTACAAATTTCAAAAAATTAAATGAGAACATAAATTTCCATTTAAATCAATATATATATAAATATATATAATTATCTATGGATCCAAATAAATATATTTTGACAACATTCGTGAGACTGACATCCAATCCTTCAAAGATTCTTCGAACGCTTTCGTACAAATACCCATTTGTACTCAACAAGTTTTATATTTTTAGACATTTGGACTACATATCCAAAAACTTCTTATTTTATTAATAATTGTAATTCTGCATGCATAACCCTTTTCCATTTTAGCCAATAATTGTTTTTCGACATTCTTCCACATTTTATGATTTAGGATCTTCTTCATTTTATATAATGTCTATTGCCATTTGGAAAATATTATAAAAATAAAATATTATTTCAAACCAATTTTTAGGTCTATGCTCATATATGTAGTCTTAGGAACAGACTTATTAGACACTTTGTTCAAAATATAAGTTATAATTTTCAAATATTTACCCCATAAGAACTCAGGTAATGATAAATTAATAAGCATAGTTAATGATAAATTAATAAGCATACATCATATCATATCAAAAAGTATGCAAATCCTCCTCTCGGCAATCCCATTATGAAAAAACCAAAAAAGAAACGCCCACTTACCCAATTAAGTTTCTGAAAACGCCAACGCCGACTAAAGTGAACCATCTTCTTTTCCTCAAAAAACTTGATGGTTTTTAAGAATCCAAATGGGAAATAATACACTACCCAATTCTTCACCATTAAAGTCAATTTCCCTCCTCCAACCGCATTTATTAATTCAATCACCCAAATGGGAAACTCCTGACAATTTAAAAAGGAAAACACAGTACAATAGTTGAAATAAAAAAGGGATTATGTATTATTTCTCCATCATGTACATGGATTTGCTCATTTAATTTTAAGAAATTGAATTAAAAATGACAAATTTAAAAAATATTTGCAAAATTCTTATAAAAGTAACTTTTAAAATATAATAATTTCGAAAAATGTTTGAAAATTAAGATAAATCTTCCACTGTAATCGAAATGGTGTCCTTTTTTTTTTTTTTTTTACCTTTTGATTTTAAATAAAGTGGCTTGTTTTATAAATAACTTTTTGAATTAATAAAATAACTGTTATATCCTGAAGATAAGCAAGATTGCGTTGTTGTGGTCTCATTATATCTACTTCAATACTATCATTTATAAAAATGAACGAATAACTTGATTTTCTTCTATCGGTTTCAAACTTTAGTGTTATAAGAGATTTAAAGGCTTCAAAAGAGTCAGACTTCTCAAGAATGAGCTCAACAAAATCATAACATTGAATGATCATCAATGAACGTGATAAAATATTTGTGGTCATCTATAACAGGAGGGGTGAATGACCCACAAATATATGTATGAATAATCCCAAGCAAATTGGTGCATCTATCAACCTTAGCATCCATGATCTTAATGATCATTTACCTTGATGCATTTCTAAGAACAGATCGCACTTTACAAATTAAGATCCATGTTATAAAATTTGAAAGGTACTGTGTTTAACGAGTAGCAAAACAACGGAACGGTAATTTGAAATAATTAACAGTGTTTCAAAACCAGATCATCACGCCAAGAAATTCCGCCTTCAATTCAATGAAAACTAATGTTGAATTTAATCTGGTTACAACCGCTTGAATCTAATCGGGACCAATTCTTCGTAACGAATCGAAACAGATTCATTCTATAATTTTATTTTTATTTTCGTAGTTTAAAAACATCGGTTTTCGTTGGGCACACTCATTACTGTTAAAATTCAATCAAATATTTGTTAATGCCTATAATCTAATACTTTGTATGTAGATTATAAAAGAATCACTCTACTAGCTATATCACATTATAATTATTTGTATATAATTATAATTATTTTAGATATTAACGTAAATGAAATACTTTACTAATTAAATATATATTTATATAAATGTGTTTTTATTTATAATTTAATATATTTTTATATTTAAATATTATATATTTTAAAAATATATTCATTTATATAAAAAATAATAAATAATATTTTAATATTATTACTATATATTTTAAAATTTAAATATAGCATAAATAATATATTTATTATATAATCGATTCAATTGTAATTTGATCATCTGTCCAAATAATAAATCG
The DNA here is from genome assembly GCA_016808115.1 of Tetrastigma voinierianum. NCBI lineage: Eukaryota > Viridiplantae > Streptophyta > Magnoliopsida > Vitales > Vitaceae > Tetrastigma > Tetrastigma voinierianum. Next base: position 129,714 of record JAEQBH010004190.1, on the reverse strand, counting down.
TCTTAAGTAGATAAATTGCTCTATCCAATCAAGATACAGTTTTTAAAACATCGGTAATTGATAAGAGTGCAGGTGGCCAGAAATTAAGGTCAGCAAACGAAACCATACTGTTAAGGTGAGGGGCATTTACGTAAAAAGATGTTAATGAAAGTAATATCGTTCCAAGAAGGTTGTCTAAATGCTTTCATAATTGCGGGAATTCCCAGAAAGAGATAGAAAGAGATGGTGGAAGGAGTAGTAGTAGGTGGCATAATTAATATGCATCAGTTAAATTTGAATTGAAATCTGAAAATCTGAAAGCATAAAGGAATGAGAAAAGAAAAGTGTAAGGTCTTGAAACAAATGGACAATCTTCCATAACTGAGGGACATTGTGTAAAAGACAGAACAGGGACACATCGTTTCAGGGTTGATCAATTAAATGTTTCAAAATTATACGAAGGGAATGCACAGAGGATGGGGAAGAAACCAATTGCTACTACTGGTCAAAATGTAACAAAGTCTGACTATATTATAATAATTCACTCAGTCTCCAGTATTCCTCCTGCCCAACAAAGTGTTTGATTGACCTGTTTGGGTGCCGTAAGTGGTGGTGGCGGTAGCCGCCTTTTCCATTCATAGATCCTAACTGACAAACTTTGAAGCTGCCTGAGTCCCCCGCCTCCCTGCCCCCGTGCCTTCAGGATTCGCTCACCACCTACTAACAGATAAGAACTCTGCCTGACTTGCTTCTTCTGTTTTCAAGAAAACCACCCCAAAAACAAAACCCACCAGTTATCACGTTTTCGTCACACAGCATCAATTTTAAATTATGTTAACCTATATAAAAATTACAATTTCCTGGTTGTGATTTCATTAAATCACAATTTATTTGGTTAAATTAAATAGAATTAAAATATAAATGTATTTGTTGGATATACTGTTATTTCTAGTTTTTCTAAACCAAAAATAGTAAATGATTTTTGGGAAACATGACCCCAATCAGAAACTTAGGTGGTATATTCAACCTTTTATTATTCGATAGGTCTTTTGCTTTAAAATTTAACTAACTTAATATCTGGCAAATTCATTTTCATTTTTATCAATCACCACTTTCTCAGTTTTTTTTTAAGGTTATAAAATTATTTTAGATAATAAATAATTACAAATCTTAAAAATTTTTAAATAGAATATAGAAATTTTCTCCATTTAAATTTTGAAGATATATATATATATATATATATATGGATCCAAATAAATATGCTTTATAAACATTTATATATCATATCTAATCCTTCAAAGATCAGAAAGAATATGCTTTCGTATAAATACATATTTATACTCAACAAGTTTTATGTTTTTAAACGTTTGACTATATGTCCAGAAACTTTTCTTATTTTATTAATAACTTTAATTCACATATAGCCTTTTTCATTTGATCAATAATCTCTTTTTCAACATTCTTTTCATATTTATGGTTCAAGATCATTATTTTATATAATGTCTAAGACCATTTATTATAAAAATAAAATATTATTTCAAAATCTATTTTAGCTCGTGCTTATATATAAAAGTCTTAGAGTATATTTACTGTGACACTTAATTCAAAAATACAAACTATAATTTTCAAATCTTTATCCCACAAGAACTCACATAGTGAGGAATTAATAAGCATATATTATATCATTTCAAGAAGTATGATTAAAACTAAAAAGAAATTCAACATACCTAATTAAGTTTTCTGGAAAAGTATTTCAATATTAAAGGATTAATTTGTAGCAACTAAAGCAGAACATCTTTCTTTTCCCTAAAAAAACTTGATGGTTTTATGAAGTAGGTCCAAAGGGAATAGCAACAAAGAATTAGGTGATGCACCTGTAAATACACTTCCCACTAATTCATAAAGCCAATTTCTCCCAAATGACACGGTTAATTCAATCAACGTCGGAAACTCCTGATAATTTAAAACAAAACACACTAGTACGGGGCTTGATGACACGCTTTTCAATCTAATCGGCCCGGTGATATCAATCACCCGCCGAAATCAAATCTATCGCGAAGGATTCGTTTCGCTTCCGACGCATCAGAAATGCGAAAAAGAGACATCGACGTGTCATTATTGCCGCCTGACGCTTAAGCCAATTTTTTCCGGCTGGGTTAATATCAATCGCAGGAACGCGATTTGGCAGATAAAAATCGACCTCACCACGCCATTCCCAGATTTATAATATATGCCTCCTTAATTCACTGTAGACAATGATTCTCTCTATCGGCGATTTATTTCCATATCATTGTCAGATTATTAACCACTGAAAAGTTATTAAGACCATCCATCTAATATCTTTTCCATGTAGATTTACATTGACGACAAGTATATAAAGAATGATCACCATCCCACTTCCTTATTCGCGAGACTTGGTCGACGACAAGTGATATGGGCTTCTTGCTTTCAATGTTCATATTCGAAGTGGAACGGCCATCAATGATTCACAGAATATCATTGTTTTTAATCCTATTCACCAAGGTTTTTATCGCCCTCATGACCTATTATTTCAAAACCCAATCAGTTATAAAGGAAAAAGGGTTTGATGTATTTTTTTACATCATACATGGATTTATCATTACTTTGAGAAATGAATTGAAAAGACAATTAAAAAATATTTAAACTTCTAGAGAAAAGTAATTTTTAAATATTTGCAAATTTTAAAAATATCATAAAAATGAATATGTATATAAATTCATTATTTAAATGATGTTTTTTTTTGTTTTTACCTATTTGATTTTAAATAAAGAGGGTTGTTTGCAAAAATAAGTTTTAAATTTATCACTTAACTAAAGGTACAAGATTGAAGCCATGTCTCATTTCTAGGTTTTATTATGTAATTATAATATTTATCATCTATGTCAAATAAATAATTTTCATCTTCTTAATTATTGAAATTTCAACTTTTATTTTTAAAAGATTTGTGCGATTCAAAATAGTCTGACTTCTCGGGCAACTAAATTAATAAAACTATGCGACGAAGAATCAATGGCGATGAATATCTATGATCACCTATAACAAGAGTATGAATTTACCTTACAATATATGAATAATCCTAGACAAATTGATGCATCTATCATTTTAAAGATTCATATCTTAATGATCATTTCACTCATGTAATATATTATAGGTATCAAAATTTAATAAACTGAGATCCATAATATAAATTTAGTATATGTATCATGCTTTAATGAGGCAAAACAATTTAAATTCAAAAATCGAAAGAATAGCAGAGTAAAGAATTGAATACAGTTTTAGAAAATCTGATCGCTAACTTATCACAAAACCTGTTTGATTCAACGAAAAACTGATTAATGAACTAATTGATTTGGTAATCGCTCAACTGACGAGAGATTAACGGCTTTTCTGTTCACCTAAGCCATTCTTCATATAATTTTATTTTATTTTATTTTCAAATTAAAACATCATTTGTTTCTATAGCATCAGAACTTATAAAATTAATCAAACACATAGTCATTGATCTGAACATATATAATTACTTAATACTGGTCAATAGATTGTTATCAACAGAAGATTTGTCTGTTAATAAAATTATATATATTTTTAATAATTAAATATTTATATAAATAAGTTTCATTCTAATTTAATATGTTTCTCTATATTTAAATATTATATATATTTTAAATAAACTTAAATATTTTTATTTATAAAAATAAAAAACATCTCACATTATTAATTATATTGAAAATTTTAATATAATATAAATAATATAGAATAAATATTGATAATTAATAAAGTATGAACTATAATTTATGGATTCAAAACATTTATCTTGGCTTAAGTTTGAAACATTTAGTTATGCGATAAGAGCAAAATGTGTCAGGTGTCAGGGGTCAGGTGTCAGAAATCAAGGGCGTTTAAAACTGTATCTATACTGTAGGCTGGTTAGCACACAAGTAAAAAGATAGAAATGCAAGAAGCATTGTCTAAACAAGCAATAATTAATCAAGGAATACAGAGAAGACGCGTGGAAGGAGTAGTAGGTTCTAGTACATGCATCAGTTTAAATCTGAGAAATAGAGTGGTAGATACTATTTATGTGGCAAGATAGAAATAGATACATTGTCTTAGTGGTTAATTTCAAATGATTCCATAATCACTACAGTTCCCAAGACAGAGGTGTGGTGGGGAAAGGATCGATAATTGGCTATTAAGGGTCAAAATTAATGTCTAGCTACATCACTCTCCACCTCCACTCAGCCCCGGTAATGATCTAGAAACGAATTTGAAACGGATCTGAATCACCTCTGAAAAACTGTATGACATAAAAAAAAAAAAAAAAAACAATAAAAATTGAAGATTAAGATTACTTTTTCAAAATTGTTATATTAAATTTTATTAAACAGAAAAGTCTGATTTATTTATATATATGAAACATGCAGTAATACTAAGTTTTGATGAAATAAGTTTATTAAAGCAAAAAGATAATGAAATTAAGAGTTTATAGTTAGTGAATATTAAACAATATTATAAATAATCCATAATTAATACTGGCATTTATACAATTAAATTTGAAAATGGAAATGAAAATTTGAAAGAACAAAGCAGTAGTAGTGCAGGAAAGGTATGAGGGTATCATAAAAGACAGGAATAGGGGCACACGTTCCTATGTTGGCTAATTAAATGCTTCCATAACTGTAGTCCCAAAAGAATAAGAGAGAGAAGAGGTGGGGAGGGACCAAGACAATACTGGTTCTGCATTGGCTAATTAAATGCTTCATAACTATGCAAAGAGTTCCTGGGACAGAGAGAGTAGTAAGAGGTGTGCAGTGGAAACGACCTGTTATTACTAATGTGAAAGCTATAACAAAGTCAGAATATATTCTAACAAACAAACAGGGTATAGAGGCCAAACAGTTTTACTTGATCTTTTTATTATCTAAAATATGAAAAATAAAGTAATAAAATAATTTTAAATATAAATATATTTTAAACAAATTTTCTCAAAAAACTAATCCATTGTATTATCAAAAATGTTTCTTCGATCTTTTAAAGAAATTTAAGCATTTATTTAAATTTTAAATAAATTTTGTTCTTATCGATATTCATAATAATATCTATTTATATATTTTTATGATATCCAGATAATTAAGATCGATATATTTATTAAACCGATATTTTTATCTCTTGACAAAATGAATTTAGTTCTTATCATTTTTAAATAATTTTAAGGTACATAACGATTTGGCCAGATACCTAATAAATTCTTATTACAATGACTTAGATTATGAAAATCAGAAACACAACATAGCTAATATAAAAAATTAAAATAAAAATCACACCTTGAATCAAGCACTTTCTTCCAAAGGTCAAACCTATCGAATTTAAATAAAAAATTATATTAAAAAGAGGACATAGGTACAGTGTAACACCTGTTCCAACGATGCAACAGTATATATGTTCAAATAAAAGTACATATGACAAGGCGTCACTGTAAATCATAAATCCTTAAAGCTCATGACTACAGACTTTCAGAATTAAGTCTGAAAAGTTTCAAAGATGTAATTAGTCCTTGTAGTTTCGTGTCAGAAAACAGAATAATAACGAATTCACTAAAATAGTCGTTTCCTAAATTCCTCTAGATCCTTGGTCGACAACTGAATCTGAACATATCATTCTACAACTAACAATTTGGTAAAAAGCTGCTATTGAATTCCAAGAGCGCCTAATATTTTAGCAAATTTCAGTATGACGATATATAGAATAAACTAAAACTGATTTTTTGAATTTAAACGACAAAATATTTAAAAAATATCTAATTGGCGATATAATCGAAACCGACAAAATAAATCGTTTGTGTTTAAACTGACTATAAATAAAGAAATGACACAAAAAAAATCCACTTAAAAAAAAGAAAACAAAACAAAACAAAATAAACATAAAACCAAAATGGACGGGACGACGGATAGAATGGCGTCCATGAGAGATTTTATTTTTATTTTTCTTTCCTCGCATTACCAAAATTCACACTGCCTGATTTCATCTGATAAATAATGCGCTACGCGTTACCAAAAACATGGATTTCACTTCGTTAATTTGCGCAAAAATTAAAAATCTTAAATTCGTTTTTCCTTATTTATTATCAAGCATGAACTGCTAGAATTTTCACCCATAATTGCTTACCTTACGATTTAGAAATACTGGCTTTTGCATTTCAAAATCACTAGATTCTCGTGATTTGACTCAAATACTTAAACATACATAAAATAGTAAAGAAATAATTACACAGTATACAGAAAAGTATAGAAACATGTTCAACAGTACATAAATAAAGTAGATAATAACATCAATAAATGTATAAGACATGTCAAGATAATAAGATAAATCTAATATCGAATAAGATTTAACTACAGCAATACGTGACGCTACCATCACATCAAACTGTCCAGAGGCTTAAGAACGCTTAAATATTAATCGATCAAATCTGTGAAGATAAAATACGTTAAACCCATTTTCCAACATTTACACAGACATATTATTATAAACCTGCTTTATGATCGATATTTCACGCTTGATTTGTGTTCATTTTCAATACAAAGAAATTAATTGGTAACAAACAAACTATTCAATTAAACCAATTTTTAGAAGTAGTTAAACTGGCTTTTAAATCAGAAACCATCTTTCAAGCAAGTAAGTAAGCAAATGTTTTTTTTAAAATTGTAAATCAGCTTTCAAGAGCAAGAAGAATTGGCTGAATCAGAAACCATTTTCTAGCAAGCAAGTAAGAATACAATAATTAAATAATTTTTCAAACAGTAAAGAAGCAGTTTGGCTTTAAATCAGAAACCATTTTTCAGCACAAGAAACAAAAAAATTTATAAAATAGCATTCCCTTAGTTCTAAGCAAGAAACCAATAAGAGATTCCGCACGCCAAGACGCTACTACAGGATCTCATACACGAGATCGAATGACTGGTTTGGCAACTTGCGGCCACATCATATATTTAGTTACATCACAGACGACAAGTGAGATATAATGCGATGCATCCTATTCAAATTCATGCTACTACGGCATCGGAGGCTGATTCCACCATATTCAATTTTAAAAAGCGCGACGCCCGTCCTTCCACCTACATTTGGCCGACGCGACACGCCCTTGTTCACTATGATACGCCAGAAGAAAATAGTCTCCAACTTAATAATGCTTATAAGATTTATATAAATAAAAATCAACAATCGGTCGTCACCAAAGCCAGATATTTTGTTGAAACCGGCCGGTTCTCGCGTCCCGCTTGATTTCAAAACGACCCACAGCCTCGCACTGTAACATTTCCAACGATCATTGAATTGCCTCCCGCATGTATTTTTAAAAAAGATCCATTGAAATGCAATTATATTTATAAAAGTTTTGAAAACTTTTAAAGAAGATTCGGTAAATGTTTTATACATTTTTAAAGTTAGTATTATGTTTTTATAAACTTTAAAAGTATAAAAGGAAAGAAGAAATAAGAGAATTGAGAAAAATTTTATAAACTTTTAAAGAAAAGAAAGTTATTGTGTTAGGTTATGAGATAAAAGCTTTATAAACTTTTAAAAGGAAAGTAGTTAAAGATAAAGTTTTATAAACTTTAAAAGCTTAGCCCAATACAAAAGCTCTAGAATTTTTGAAGTAAAGAACAAGATTTCCGGAAAATAATCAGTGCAGCTTTGTATACTTTAAGACAAGCTCTAGTTAAAACATTTTATAAAATACACACTCACCGGAGCCTCATGAACCCATTATTTCAGATTTTAAAACTATTTTCCAAGATGCGACTGACGCTTGAAAGATATTAGATTCTCCCGACATCCAAGTAAAGGCCGTAATTAATAATACATAAGGAAAATACTTTGAATTTGTATATCGGAATATACGTATTTACATAAGATACTGCTGATAATGCGTTGGCTTGGTCGTCACTATATTTGAAATATGTGTTGGTGTATACAGGATTTGAATTGTCCTATACGCAGCTGGGTTATGTCATTGGTATTATCACTACAAGATTTTACCAAATCCTAAGCTGAAAAGAAAGAATTTTTTTATACGGCGTTTGGGAATAGCACATTTTCTCGCCATGCGATTTTTAATCAAGAAAATGAACGACCGATTTATTATGAACGACCGACACATCCACGCTAATAATATGCCAAGAGATATTGAAAGTCGATAAATTTTTTAATATGCAAAGATGAAAGATTCTGATATGTTATTTTAAAAAAATTATAAAATAAAAGATTTGCATGATCGCATGAGAGGGTAGATGGAGGATCATTGAAGTATTGATTGCCCGTGAACAATACAAGAAGGGAAGCAATCAATCTCAAGATCCAACGGCTAATCATAGGCTTTCTGCTGCTTAGATCGCAAGTATTCTCATTAAGTCTGGTTGTGTTTACTTTTCATTAAGTTGTCTATTATCTGTTATTATTATTATTATTTTTTATTATATTAAAACAGAAATTGAAAATTATCTCATTTTATAAATTAGGGGAAAATAAATAATTTAATGAATATTAAGGTCTATCCTAAATTTTGAAAACTATTTTTTAGGGATAATTTTTGAAAACATAAAATATTGTATTTTTGTTTATAGTTTTTAAAAACTATTTTTATTTAAAAAAAATAAAAGAAACAAGAAAAGACAGAGGATATATTCGATGCCACGCTTATTTTATTCTAAAATCATATAAAATATCAAATTCGTATAATGCTAATAATTTTCAAAAAATACCTTTGTAATTGAGACATGTTAAGCTTTAAAAAACTTTTCGAAAAATGCTGTAAAAATAATATAATCAAATAAAACATTTATTTATAAAATAAAGCCACTGTTTCATTAAAACAATTTTATTATTCAATAAGCCATTGTTTCATTTATTTTTAACAATAAATAAAAGTGAAACCCAAAATAGTTTTAAAAACTTATAGCTTATGTTTTCACAAACAGATATTTGAAGGCTAAGTAATATGGGTGTTTATAGCTGAAATTATCGTCAATTAATTTAATATGTTCTAATTTATTAGAAACTTGTATTCATACTGAACACACTAATATATCTGTCCCTTATTTTCGACATTCAAATATCATTATTACTAACTAAGAAAATATAAATGACGATATTAAATTATAGAAAATAAGATACAGAATAAAAATACAACAGGAAATAATTTGTGTTGTTTGGCAAATGCCACATGGTCAATCATTTTCTTTTATTCTTTTATTGATTATTTATTTTGCATATAGTTTGAACTTCTTGGCGAATAAATCATAAATCGTTTCATTTATTGGTGTCAGCCGTTGTTATATATTTTTCTTCAAATTCATTTACTTATTTTCCTCTATTTTAGTAAAATTAAATAGCACATTCGTACATAAATTTTATATATATATTCTTATTTTTTATTTTTAATTTTTAATATTTTCATTTATTTTCAAAAAAATTTATAAAGAGGTAAGATTAAATGCTTCAATAAATGCGCGCGAGTTCCCAGACAAAGAGAGAGAGAAGAGGTAGTGTGTACCAACTGCCCAACAGTGGTTTTGATTGACCTGTCTGTTTATGGTTGTTTTGAAAAAATAAAGGAGTAGTAATTATAATATTGAGAAATTAAGACGAAGGAGTGGAGTAGTTAATTAGACAAGAGTACCTCTTCATTCCCTTTCATTCTTATCCTCACTTACTAACTGCACTGCGCCACGATCGGATTCCTGCAGAGAAAGTCTAAGTCTAGACAGAAATTCAAGAAGGTCCACTCATCATCGCGGCTTCTGTTGGATAATCTCGGTAAGAAAGTGAAGAAGTATTGATTTTTAGTTATTTTGAAGAGGAGTCTCAGATTTCTCTTAGAAAATTTGATTTTTGTTGTTTTTTTTTTGTTGAAATAGGTAGAAATGGAGTAAGAATATACTGAATCGGCTTTTCTCCTTCATTGTGAAGACCGAGTTGCCCGGAATCTCTGTAGCCAATAAACATCGACTGCAAGGGCTACCTTCCAGACGGTATCTCAGCCGAGCTTTTTGGAACCCCATCCTGAATCAACTCCTGTAAATTTCATTTGTTTCGAGCAGATAAGAACCCTGCTCCTGCTTCTGTTTTCAACAAAACCAAATTCCTAAAAAAAAAAAAACCAATCTGTTTTCGTTTTCTGTTCACACTGCATCAAATTATTAGCTTTTCCCTTCTGTTGTTTCTTATTTCCCTTCTGTTTTCCAACAAAACCAAATTCCAAAAAGGAAAAAAAAAATCCCATCTGTTTGCCATTTTCATCAATTCCCTAATCAGCTATTTTCACTCTATCGTGCTAAGCTTCCTTCTGTTTTCATGTATCATCAATAATTTTACCATCCTGGCTGCTGTTCGTTTTGATTTCATTTTCACAGCCAAATTCCAAAAAAAGAAAAGAAAGCACACACCTGTTGTTTGGGCCTCAATTGTTGCTGGGACTTTCCTACTCCTAATTGCTTTCCCAAATCCAAATCCAAGTAATAGAGACGAAATGGAGATATCTTTATTGCTGTTGCTGGGAAAGTTTCAGAGTACTGGTTGCCCTTGTTGACGCCAACTCGGTTATCTGTTTGCTACCGCAGTCATAAGCTGAAAACTGCAAACGTCTAACACGCTGAGGAATGACGTGAGGGAATGATCAGCAAATAACTGTTGATGAAGCCACTAGAAAAGGGGGATGAAATCAGACCAGCTGTCTGAGAGGCTGAATCGCTTGATTTAGATCGCAGGGGAGGCAGAGGCATTGATGACTGATGATCTAAACATGAGCTGTTTGAATGGGTGGTGTCCTAATCCTGATTCGCGTTACTAGCCAGAGAAGCATACAAGAAGGCGCAGGCAGCTGGATGGGATCCAAACAGCCCGCAATTTCCTGATGGAATTCTCATATACAGAGTCCCTTCACGGAGTGCAACGTTTAAAGAATATGAATGTTTCAGTCAAGAGATTCCACTTTGAACGACATTATGGATGCCTGAGAGACATAAGATTTGAAGATGATTGGGGTTTGTGGATGGGTGGTTCGGGCAAAAACCATACTGTCAAACAAGTAGCTCAACAAGCTACAACAATCTGTTCAAAGAATATATCTTATAGATGTATCCTGGACCTGAGACTGCAAAAAGATGAAGAAGGATTACAAAATTCAGCAAAAACTGCGGGTCGTTAGGCTTCCAATTTAAGGGGGAGGAAGGAATCCACAAGAGCAGATGAATTGAAGCAGAGACTGCAGAAAAAGAAGGAACTGGAGAAAGAAACATCGGGAGAAAGAGAACATCCTATTATCTTGGATGACATTTGAGGGAAATTAATTTGAGAAAGTTGGAATTCCTTTTCAAAGATGATCAGACAATATGCAAACTAGTATTGAGTCTCTAGAGACGAAAAATCGATTACGCAAAGAAATGGGCGCCCAAAAATGTTTTCCAATTCAACCTTTACAAGCCACTGAAGAAGATTGGTATTTGCTCAAGAATATAGCAAGTGATTCTGTGGAGGGACCAACCATTAATCTATAGCAATTAAGGTACTTGATGAATGTGGGGGTCTACCCATTGCAATTGTAACGATTGCAACGGCATTGAAAGATGAAACTGTTGCTGTATGGAAGAATGCCTTGGACGAACTGAGGAGTTGTGCACCAACCAATATCATAGGAATGGAGGAAAAGGTATACTCATGTCTGGAGGGAGCAAGGTAACATTTGAAAGGCGATGAAGTCAAATCCTGTTTTTACTTTGTGGTTTTGAGCTTTATTATGGGTAGATATTTCAATGGATCAAATGTTAAGGTATGCTAGGGTTTGAATTTTTGATCAATGATCCATTGAGGGCCATGAGTAAATAAACTTACAGCATTGGTGAAAACCCTCAAAGCCTCAAGCTTGTTACTTGACGGTACTGAAGATGATGGAGACGGTTTTGGAGTAGGAGCCTCAAGGTTGCTTTTCATGGATGGTGATAATAAGAGTGTTCGGATGCATGATCTTGTTTGTGATGTTGCTAGAATAATTGCATCCAAGGATCCTCATCGATTTAAGGTTGTAGAAGTTCCATCTGATCAAGACTGGACAAAGATTGAAGATGAATCCAAATTCATCTCTTTATATTGCCAAGCTGTGCTCGAGCTTCCTCCTAGGTTGCAAAGGTCCGAAACTTCAATTTTTTATATTGCAGCAATAGTGGTAAGCCTTGAATACTATCCCAAACACCTTCTTTTGAAGGGATGAGCCAACTACAGTCTTAGCCTTGTTCATATGTATTTCCTAACACTACTCTTCACCGATCCTCGCAAATCTTCAACATTAAATCTAGATAGGTAAAATTGGGAGACGTGGTTATAATTGAGAGCTAAAGAAACTACAAGTTCTGCAGTATGGTGGGTCTGACATCCACAACTGCCTAGAGAAATGACAATTAACTAATCTAAGGTTGTTGGATTTAAATTCATTGCGGTGAGCTGAAAGTAATTCCGCTGTGGTATCTTATCAAACTGACCCCTGAGCTATAGAATGCTTGTTCATGAAATCTAGTTTTTCTCAATGGCAGTTGATGAAGTTTGTGATGGAGAGAGAATGTTTGCTTATTGGAATTGAATAACTGGGATAGTTTGAGGACGAGGTAAAATACCGAACACCAAGTTGGTATCAAAGTAGATATGTTTGATCATAACTTAACAAGTTATGTGCACATTTATCGCGCTCTGATCGATCACTAAAACATATGAAGAATCAAGAACGTTACATCCCAATGGTGATGAAAGCTTCTTACTCTAGGGATGGAATTTCAGAAATTGTTGAGGACAATCTAAGATCCAATGGCATGGGATTGGTATGCGTCGCCCAATTCCAAGAGAGAAGGTCTTTTGATAACCTAAAAAACATTGGTCGAGGGAATGCTTCTGACAGTACCTCTTCATTTCCCATGGGTAGAGATCTTCAACTGCTAGTGTTCCATAAATAAGAATGCGATGAGATGCAACAACAATGGAAGAGGGCCATGCGTTGGGATCAACTTTATACTCATTCCCTCAACAAGATCCTTGGAACTTCATGTTCTACCAAAGCTAGTGAACTTTGGCTACTTTAGCTCTGAGAGGGAAACAATATCCGAAGCAATGTGTTCCCAAGGCAATCCTGATATCAATATGCCATTTTTTAACTATCAGGTATGTTCAAGCTTAATTAATAGCTAATTTCCTTAGATTTTTACTTTTTTACATCACTTTTTTTTAATAAATAAATCAATGCAAAAACAAGATTAAGCTAACCCATATATATATGCTATTTTAGAATTCCAACTTGTGTGTTAAGAAGAGAAAACATGAAGATAAGAAGATATTTTAGTATATCATTTTACTAGAATATACTCTCAGTATTTAGATAAAGTCATCCCATTTGAATTTTAAAATCTTAAGATATTAGTAATGTTTTATAAAAAAAAGATAGTAAAGGAAAGATGGCGAAATTAATCTCTATTTTTTTCATTTACATGTTTTGTTTTATAAAGATAAAAAAGCTTTTGTAAATTTTCTTTGGTTGAAAATATTAAGGAAAATATTGATAAAATAGAGGGAATATCAAAATTTTATATGAAAGAAATAAAATAATATATAATATATAAACATGCATACTATTGAGTAGTTTTTTTTTTGAAAAGACTATTGAGTAAATATTATGACACATTATTAATATTATGACATTTAATAACTTATCTTGAATTAAATTTGTTTTTGAAATACATGTATTTTTATTTTAATAGCATTTCCTATTTTCTAAATATCTTGAATTATAGCTACGATTTTGAGTAATTCAGAAAACAAATCCGTATTATGAATAAAAATAAATTTGTATAAAAATGAATTTAATTATATAAATTAAAATGATAATTGTCGTTTTAAAATTTCCAATTAAATTTTATAAAATTTGAATTTACATTTCATTTACAAATTATAATTATTAATTTTAAATAAATAAAGAAAATTTTAATTTGCAAATGTATCTAATTATTAGCTTGTTTTCAAACTTGATTTTATGAATCAAAAATAAATATTACTTAAAAAAATGAATAATCTTTTTCTTTTAAAAGGAAAAAAATCAATAATCTTAAAAATTGCACTTAAATATTTTTCTAAAATTTTTAATAGAAACTAAAGACCAGATTTAATATTTGAATTAAAAGTCATTTTTTTTTTAAATTTTTATTCCAAATTGTCATTTTAAAGTTGATAACCAAATTTTCAAAAATCAATTTAATCTTTCTAAATTTCAATTAAAAATTAATTTTAATTAAATAATAATTTTGCCTCAAATTTTAATTAAGATTTAAAATTAAATTGGATTTTTAAAAAATTTATTATTAATTTTAATACATTAAATTAAATCTAAGAATTTTAGTAAAAAGAATTAATTTTAAATATTCAAAAAACATGATTATTTAGTTTTTATAATACAAATTTTAGAAATGTTTTTAAATTATGAATTTTTACGCTGAATTTTTAATTAATTATTTTAATTCATAAAATCAAATTCTTTCATTTGAAAACTAATAATATTTATAATTTTTTCAAACTTAAAATTTAATTTTATTTAATTAAATAATTAAATTTAATTGATAAATCAAATTTTGTAAAATTTTAATTCAAAATTTTTATATAAGTCTGACAATTATTATTTTTAGTGTTAAAATTAAAATTAAAATTTTTTAAAACCTAAAACTTCTAGTCTTAATTTATTTTCTTAATTCTCAAGGTTAGTGTTGTGGTTAGAGATATCCTATGCTATAAACGCTTCAAATGAAAGTACATATATTTTAAAAACTTTTTTTATTTCAGATATAAATGGAATGTGTTGAAAATCTAGAATTTAAATTATTTCCTATATTTTTAAAATAAAAACTTTATTATTAAATAAATTGTGGTTTTTAATAAATTTTGTACAAATAATAATAATAATATTAATAATTTTTTTGTAATTTTCCAAGATCTTCATATGATTTTTATGGCATATGAAAGAGGTGCATACGGTTTAAAAATAATATCTGATTGATAGGAGCTAAAATAACTTATGCCATTAGAATCTATATAATCCATGGTCATTAGAAATAGTACATTTTATTCAAGAAGTAGTCTATAAATTTTCTATTTGCAACGTAATTGTTAATTCTTTTAAGGAATTTTCTAAGATTTTTACATGATTTTTAAAACATAAATTACATTTACCAAAGGAAATATGTTTACATTTTTGCTAACTTTTCAATTGATGATATGATGTACTATTTTATAGGTATTTTTCTCCAATTTGGAGATATTGGAACTCAAGGAACTTCCTAAAATCAAGGAGATATGGCATCATCAACTTTCACTTGATTCTTTCTCCAATTTACGAATCCTAAGAGTGAAATTTTGTGAACATCTACTCAATCTTATCCCGCGTCGCTTGATCCAAAGCTTCAAGAATTTCCAGAGATAGCAGAGTTGTCAGAGAATTTAAGACATGTATTTGATGTCAGATGATATGATGATGCGATCATGCTAGATCTTCCCGGTTAGAAGAAACCCTGAAGTTAGGAAACCTAGTCATTAAAGGGCATTAGTATATGATAATTGAAGAATGAGAGCTCAGGAGGCTGTTTATCTTGTTTTTCCTTCGTGCCTGGTCGACGTTCATCCATCTGTCCCGAAGAAGACAAAAATCAAGGGAATGTTAATATTTCAAATCAAGATGAAGTGCACTCGTCCCTGAGAGGTTAGTTTTCTCCACATTCTTTAGTTTCTTCTTTATATTATTTTTTAAGAGAAATATTATGAAAATATTTCATGGAAAATTTAAAATATTATTTAAATATTATAATTATGAATAATAATAATAAATATACTAAAGTAATTTAAAATTTAATTTTACATAATAAAAATGGTTAATAATACTTTCTTTAAATGAAAATGGGTTAATAATAATTTAAATTATAAAGGAATTGGAAAAGAATAAATCTAACTTCAAAATTTTAATCTTAAAACAATAAGCACTAACAAATAAGACCAGTTTATGGCTAAGAGCCTGCTTGAAGAATAGGATGAGAGGTTAAGGTAGTTCGAGTCCTCGATGAACAAATTTGTGAAATTGGATTAACAATTTTTAAATGTTAAATGAAGATAAAAAGGAAAATAAAAATAAAAATATTGTTATTTAAATAGCTCATTTTATCTTAGAGAAGTAAATAAATTCTCTATTAATAACTTATTATTTTTTGTTATAATTTTCTAAGACTTTTACATGATTCTTTTAGTTAAGTTTATAGACATTTTAAAATATAACTAATGTCAATATTATGGTTTGAAATGATGAATTACATTCCATGAAATGAATATGTTTATATTTTACAACTTTTCAATTGATGATGTCAATGTGTGAGATATGTGGTTTATTCTCTAATTTGGAGAAGTTGGTACTTCAATTCTCTTCAAGAATCAATGAGATATGGCACCACTAACTTCCATCGATTCTTTTCCAATTTGCATTAATCTGTTAGTGCCTGTGGAAGCTTACTCAATATCATCCTGCGTCATTTGATCCAAAGCTTCAAGAATTTGAAACAGATAAAAGTGAGTTTGTGTTGGAATCTAAAAACAAGGTATTTGATTCTGCTGATGTAGATACATACAGAGACTCTCCAGTTAGAAATCTTGCACAGTATACCTAAAGAAGTCAAGGGTATTATTATATGCAACAATGAGGAGGAATCGATTTATTACAAGGCCTTTTCTCTCCTTCATGTCTATGACTTTTCTTAACTCAAACGTATCTATGTAATTGTGGGGAGGAAGTGTAAGATGAGAAAATGTTAATATTCTTATCAAGAACATGAAGTGCTCTTTGGTGAAAAGGTTAGTTTTCTTCAATTTTTTTTAATTTTTCATACTATTTTTTGGAAAATACTAGCAAAAATATTCCATAAAAATTGAAATATTATTTAAATGTTATATCAGTTAATAAAAAAATAATACTAAATGACTTTTAATTTTATACATGTTAATGGTTAATAAATGAATTTTAAAAGAACAATCTAATTAAACAAAATTTTAAAATTTAAAATACATAATAATAAAATATCAATAATCAGCATTTTCTATATTATTTATAGTGAATAGCTTAAAATAAAATGGATGTAAATTTTTATATATATTTAATTAGTCTGCACTCATCCCTGGCAAGGCTCATCATTTTTATAAATCATTGTTATATATAGGATTTATGAATATATCTTATATGTAATTAATTACCGTTAAATTATTTATATTTATTTTATCTTATTTTGCAAAGTAGTATTTTTATTAAGTGATATTTATTTTTCACAAAAAAAAAGTAGAAGATTTAATATAAGTTTGCATGATAATTGAAACATTAGTTACCTCTAACATTCAATTCTAAATTCCACTTTGATACATACATGACACCCCATTCCTGGTCCAAGTGACTACTTGTCAACTCCATTAAGATCTTTAACGCCTGATAACCCGATACTATTCACGAAACTGCAGTAGCCTCCCTTTATAATGAGCTCTACCTAAATACAAAACTGCCTCACCACTTCAATATGAGATAACTATGAAAGAAACGACCACTCGAATCTTACAAACCACACTCATCCAAATAAATTTTAACTATGAACAATAGTTTCAGAGAGTTAATAAATTACTTTATACAATATATATTAAAAGTTTAAAACATTTGTATTACATGTATCAAACTAAAAGACCAAAGCCACACCCCGACTTTTCTCAAACTCTACGGTAGGATAAGTCGCTCTTCTGCGCTCCCGCACTAAATAATATAATTTCAAATCAGGTGAGCTAATACCCAAGAGTGGAATCACCTCAAATGTGGTTATTTCCACTTAAGTGCATAACGCCTCCAACGGAATGACATATTCAAGTGTCATGATCCCACTGACGCCATACGACTAACTCACGCCTGAGTCTTTACCGACTCTCAGACTCTTGCTTCAGTCACATTTAAATATTATTTTTGAAAATGAAAGATATTTGTTTTAATATGATAACTCCAGAGGCGTGAATGGACTGACCAAGGATCTTTTTGAATATTAACCTCCATTATATCAATCTGTGGCGACTACGACGATCGACATTTTATACTGATCATCCTCCGATATTGCATGATATACTGATAATTATTACAAGAATAACCCCTCCAAACCACTTCTCAATAAACCATCATGCACTACTCCATCGTCAGTGTTACTCAAAGTAAAGGCTGGTAACGATGACGCCAATTCTAATCACAATTTATATAATACATACAAATATATCAATGCTTACATATTTATATACCAAACGATACAAACACATGTTATGCACTTCACAATTCATTACACCAAAAATTAGCTAATCAGGCTAAACACCAACAAACACGAGCAATTCATCTCTTGAATAACTAAATGAAAGACATTTTCACACAATTAATTATGTCGATTGGCCCACGTGAATAAGAAACCGCTATGCTTATCGTCACTTCCACCTATCGTCCAATCACGGTCTCACTTTGGGAAACCCGAATTTCTGCGCTATTGCCTCATACACATTACAACACATGATTTAATGCATAAATCACAAACCTAACAACTTAATACCGCCTCCACACACAACCACAGTGGATCGTCTAAATAGCTAAAAATTTATCACCCGGTCCCAAGTTTTGACCGACAACTACCGCTCGGCGCCTCAACCCAACCGAAACATCATAAAACACTTAAACAAAGTGTAAAACCAAGTAGGATAAAACCCCCACCTCACGGAGTTTGTCGAAACTCCTCAAAATCGGAGCTCACGCGTAGGTTTCGCCGCGTAGAGCATCTTTCCTTCTTGCTCCGAAGAATTTCGACGGTCGGATTGCCTCGGGAATCTAGAGAGAAGTCTCTCTCTCTCTCTCTCTCGCTCTAAAAACTCCATTTTCGGTCACTGCACCTTTTCCCCTGCCCATTTTGGTTTGTTTTTGAAGGAAGAAGACCACCACTATTCAAGATTTTGTCTTTTCCTCGTTTAAAAATTAAAACAATTTCTATAATGTCAGCTTCCATATGTTCCTCAAGTTTTGATTTTCTACATCGGAAGCATTATTTCTCGGTCGCCCATTTGATATTTTCTACTCATGCAACATATGTCATGAGTACATGTTATATGTGACTTTGTCACGCCGATATCTTTTACTGGCAGACCCAGTTATTCGATGCCTCAAACGCGGAACAATCTGGACATGCACCGACGAAATCTCGACTTGTTAACTAGGATTCTCACGAGATCTATTTCTTCAACGGTGAAATTTCGGATTTTTGACCGAAATTATAATTTTACCCTTTTTCTAGAAATTGGAAATTTCTCGGGTCTTACAATACATGTGTTAATAAATAGATAGAAGATGATTTACTATATTATTTTATTTGTGGATATTTAATGTTTAGGTTGAATAAACAACCTTGAAATATTAATAATTTTATAAGTTCTATAAAAAAATTCAAAAATGATTCACAAGAAAAAAATAATCAAATGAAATTGATTGTATTAATTTTTTTTTTATGTAAATTGAAGATAAAACCAATGTCATTCAGATTTTATTTATATGTTTTTGTTTTTCATGGTTTTATTATAGGCTACAACGTGAATAAGAAATACACGATCTTTTTGACATCAATAAATACACTATCTTTTAAAACAAGAAATACACTCAACTTATTCCCTTTGTCAATTAACTTTTTATTTATTTATTTATCTTACTTAAATTAAATAGTATACCTTTGCTTTAAAGAAATTGCATTTGTTGATTCTATTTTATTAAAATACATGAAAAATATTCATATTTATGAAAGTATTAATAAAACTAAATAAAAAATGAAAAATTTGAGATAAAACTTTAAAAATATTAACATAATAAGCAATGTGTATAAATATATGAATGATTGAATGAAATAGAAAAATATGAGTAAAAGTATAAAATCAGATAAGATAATTTTTTTTTGAAAGCTAATCACTTTTTGAAGGTATAAATTGAGTAAACTCTCACTATTGGAATTTGAACACCCTTCCTTGTGTTCCACCTCCTTTTAAACATCTTTAACAAATTGAGTTAGACATGTGGATAAATTTAGATAAACTATTTAATAATTGGTAACATAGTAAATAATATATTATATACAGATATGACTCAACTTATAATAAAAATGAACAAGTATTAAAAAATATGAAAATTTCATATAAAGGACAAAAATATGATAACACAATAGCTAACATATAAAGATAAAGATGCCTTTGAGACTTGACTTAAATGGTAAGGAAGGGACATAGTATTACAATGATGTACTGCAAAATAAATAGGTGTAAAAAAACATATAAAGTTAAATAAGATTAAATAAATATTTTGATTAAATTAATAATATTTTAATTTAATAATGGAGGGAAAGGAGGTACACTAACATTTTGATTAAAAAACCCAAGTTGAATAAGAGACTTTAAAAAGTTCTTATGTTTTCAAATCTTTCTAAAGAAATTGAATTAATATTTTGAAGGGAAAGTAATGAACTAAATTAAAAATCGCTCCTAAAACTATTTATTTATTTATAATAAAAATAGATTTAAAATGAATTTTGTTAAAGTATGTTTATGATTTAATATGAAATAATAAATGTTTGTATGTGAAAATAGTTATGATATATGAAATAAATGAATGATTGTTTGTCTTTGCCAACTAAAGCTTTTGATCACCAACCAGGAAATATGATTCCTTTTAATTTGATTTGTAGAAGTTTTTTATGACCTCATGTTCTCTACCTATGACAAGAATGAAGATGTGAATATTCGAGAGTTAATGAATTATGTTTGAGAAATATTTTTATATTTATCATAAATTTATGACGAATGATGTTATGTATTATGATGTGTCTCTATTGTAGATTTCATTCCCGAACCTGGAGGAGTTAACACTCAACGGTCTTTCCATGTTGAAGAAGATATGGCATCCCCAACATAAATTCTCCAACAAATTACGAATGTTAACTGTAGGCACTTGTCCACGGTTAGCCAATCTTATCCCATCTCATTTGATACATAGCTTCCAAAATTTGAAAGAGTTATATGTGTATGATTGTGAAGTCCTAGAATATGTGTTTGATCATCAAGGACTTAATAGAGATGATGAAGTCCTCTCAAAAATAGAAATTCTAAAGTTAGAGGAACTACCTAAATTGAGGTTTACCTTCTATGAGGATAAGAATGACAACATGTTTTTGGAGCACATTAAACAGCTATATATCATTAACTGTGGAAAGCCCTTAGATGAGAAGGTTAGTTTTCTCTCATATTTGTTTTGTTTTTACTTATGCCACTTGAAATATTTAGAGACATTTACCATTAAAATATATATATATATATATATATTTAAAAAAGTATGAGAAGATGACATTAATCTTTAATAATAATTTTATTAAATTAAATTTAAATAATAAACAATAAACAATTATGAATAATACGTAAATTACAAATAAGTTGAAAAAGTAAAATTTTAAAGTGAAAAATTAATGTTAAAAGAATAAATATATTAATATAAATAATATCTTTAAAAAGGTAAAAAAAAAAATGGTAGTTATTATTATAGTTTAAAAGAAAAAATATTAGGTGCTAATTGAAATATTTGCAATGAATTGGAAAAGAGAATTAGTGAAAATTTAATTCAAATAATAATATTATATTTAGAATTAAATAACATTTGGGAAAATCAGGTTAAATGTTATATGATTAAGACAACATTTTACTTTTGAAAATATAAAAAACAGGAAAATATATTTTATTTCGTATAGCGTTTCACTTAATTTCACTTTGGAAAACAATCAACATAGTTAATAATTTTATAATTTTGTTTTTAAACACATGTGGATCATAAATAAAATATAACGGAGTTGAAAACAATAATAGTTAATATTCAATTTTTAATTTTAAAATATTAACATTAATATTAAAATAAAATAAAAAGGAAGCATTGTAACCGTATTGTAAATTCAAATAAAAAAAAGTTCTAAATATAACAATGAAAAACAAATTTAAAAGGGAGATTATTATTATTTTTGTATTAAAGTAGTTGGGAGTTACAAAATTATATAGACTTCGTATTTTAATGTTTATTGTAGCTATAATTTACAATTATTTATGTCATGTATTATATTGTTTTTCTAATGTAGGTTTCATTCTCTCCTAATTTGGAGGTTCTGTGTTTAGAAGGATTTTCCAAGTTGAAGAAAATAGATTTTGGAACCGAGCCAAAATTAAGAATACTACTGTTGGAGAACCTACCTGAGTTAAGCAATATTTGGAGCAATGGTGATGAGAATGCCAATATGACATGGCTTTTGTCATCTTCCACGTTCAAGAATTTTCACTATCTTGAAGAGTGGGAGATCATTGATTGTGGGATGGAGGATAGGAGATGTGTTTAAAGGAGCTAATGGTGTAGGGCTGTCTATTGAAAAGGTTATATTTTTTTTTCCTTTTTTGTTTTTAAAATTTTCTCTATACTACTATTTTCTTAACATTCTCTTAAAACAATGATTAAATTACATTTATTATCCTTATTTTAATATTTTAAAGCATTAAAATTCATATCTAGATATTTGGACACTATTTTTTTTATAATTATTTTCAATATATATATATATATATATATATATATATATATATATATATATATATATATATATATATATATATATATATATATATAATTTTTTTTTATTTTTTATTTTTGTGAACATCAAAATAGACAAAATTTTTTTTTTTCAAAAAGAAATATATAAACTTTTTCTTTGTATCGAATATGTAGTTTTGTAATTTTGTAGTCATATGCTTAGCTCAATTAATAGGGCATTCAATGTTTTAAAATGCAAGACATCTAGGAAGGAGAGGGGTCTTGGATTCGAGTCTCAATGAGGACAATTTACTACATTGTAATAAAGTGATTAGTTGTCAAAAAAAAAAAAAATTAAATTTTCAAACTTTTTTTTAATGTTTTAAATTTAAATTATATTTCTTGAAAGATATTAATTTTATATAGTTGTTTGATTTTTGGGGAAATTATTTAGAATGAAAATAACTTTTTATTCAATGAATGAAAAAACTAAAAAAAATATGTGTTTTTTTTTTGTGCTCCAAATTTTAATTCTTGTTTTAGTTTAAGTACATCTCTAAATGAAAAACTTTTTATTTATATTGCATTTAACTTTTAATATTTTTGATAATTTAAACATCTCCCACATATTTGAGGACAAAATGAATGCCATAGTTACATTTTTCAATCATAAGGTAAGCTTTTTACTCTCTCTCTCTCTCTCTCTCTCTCTCTATATATATATATATATATATCTTGATTTTTTCAATATGCACACAATTTATTGATCATTAATAATATATTTCTTAAACTATTTGAAACTTTAATCTTAAATGATGTGAAATAGTGAATAATAAATAAAAATGTAATCATGGAATTTAGTATTCGCATAAAATAAGAGTACAAGCGATTGAAAATAATTTATTATTATGAATAAAAATATTTTAGGGAATGAAAATCTCCCTAGTTGCTTCAATTTTTTAAATATAATTAAACTTGTGAATGAATAATCCAAGTTGATAAATTATATTTGGGGAATATATATTTATATTTATCATACATTCAAATTGATAATGTGATGTATTCATATTATAGGTTTCGTTCTCTAAGTTAGAGTAGTTGGAACTTCGTAATCTACCAAAGTGATAGATCTTCCATAATTCAAAAGAGATGGATAGAATATAGCATGAAAAGGTTAGTCTTCTGCCATATTTTTTGTTTTTTTTCTTGTACTCTCTATTTCTCCTTATACTATTTTTGATATCATTGATAGAAATATTCTATAAAAAAATTAGATAAAAAAAGGTATGAGAAGATTATATTAATTTTAGATATAGTTTATATTAGAGATTAATTATCATTCTTTCAAAATATAGTCAAATCAACCTTATTTAAAAAAAAAACATATAATTTATTTTTAGTAGGTCAAAAAACAATTATGAATATTCTATCTATTTGCATCCATATATAACAATTAACTTCCTTTCTATTTAGTGATTGAAATTAGTATAGTACATGATGATGTTGTATATGTAATTTAATTATCATAAACAGTGGCCAACTCAGGTAAGGCCGAGGAGGGGGGATGACCCCCTCACTCAAAATTTCTTTCTTTGTTTCTAAGTGGACTCCTTTTTTATTTTTATTTTTATAACTATTCACTTAAAATTACAACGTTATAGTAATATGCTCTCAAAAAGTTTCGAACCTTGTTGCCTCCCATCCCTATGTTTGGCCTAGCAATTATTCGCTCTTACACCTATTTCTAGTTCCTCATTTGTAAGTTTTAAAGTAATTTTATTTATAGTTGATTTTCTTTAGAGTTATGTTTGGTTCCCAAAAATTTTGAGGGAAAATCAAAGGAAAGAAAATAGGAAGGAAAAAAAAAAAGAAGGAAAATAAAATAGAATTAAATTTCATATAAAATTTTTATTTGCTACCTCAAATCAATTTTATTTGTATAAAACTCATCAATATAAAGATTAACTAATTATAAAATATTTAAATTTCTAAGAAATTTTATTTATATATGATATTCTTTAAAAAAAATTATAAGACAATTATTTTCCTTAAATATTTTCTAAAAGCCAAACACAACCTTTTTTTTTTACATCGATTCACTTGGAATCAATGTTTTAAATACTAGACTGGTAGTTGAACCGAAAAAGTTTGTAAGACCTGAGAAATTCCAATTTCTGGGAAAATGGCAAAATCGTAATTTCGATTACAAAATTGTAATTTCGGTTAAAAATCCGTAATTTATTCTCTAAATCTCGACGCATTTAAACGGATTGCATCGCAAATCGCTCTTGCGGTAAATATATAGTTAAGACGTAAAATTTCCCCTCGTCACTCCGAGACAAATGTAGTCGACATGTTTTTCGAGGCATCGTGGGTTCTAAAATAGAAAACGCATTTTCGGCGCGCACGAAAGTCACATATAACACGCACTCATGTGCCATAAGGGGTATGAGTAGAGAAATAATGAAAATGGACGGCCGAGATGGTGCCGAATATCGAATCTGGGAAAAGAGGGACATATTGGTCATTTTGGAATTTGTTAATGATAATAAGACAAAAAGGAATAGTTGTCTTCTCAAATTGAAAAGGAGCCAAAACCAAAAAAACGTGCAGGAGATGGTAGGGTGAGATCTCGGATTTGCAGAGAGTAACGTCCACCTTCTCTCTGGGGATTCAGACGATCCAACCGTCTTCATAAATCCGGCAAGAGGAGAACCGCTCTACGCAGGCCAGTTGCAAGATCAGATTTAAGTGAGCTTTCTTCAAACTCCTTGAGTGTAGCTCTCCCTACTGGCTTATCTTCGTTCAAGAACTACGCTGACGCTTGAGTCGGGTCGAGAGGCCGTGAGGGGCCGTTTGATCGGTCCCAAAACTTGGGATCGAATTGTTTGGATTTATGGAACTCAAATATACAAATTCGTGGATCGTCGCTGCATCAAGCTTGGGGTGTCTAATGGTGTGATTTATGCCATGGAATGTGTCAGGATGTGTATGAGGCCTGACCGGTCGAGAAATACGGTCTACCAAGGAACCGACACTCAGTTTTATAGGAACAAAGACCAGGGTTTTACTGCTCGAATAAAGGATCACAAAATAATTTTTGTGAGAATATGCGTTTGGTCAAGTGAAATTTCTCTTGTTTGATCATTAGCCCAAGTGAGCTAATTTTTGGAGTGTGGAAATGTGAAATTACATAACATGATTGTGTGATTTAATTTTTATGTGAATATATGCATGTTTATATATTTGCATGTGTTATAGACTTAATGGAAATGACATGCATGCATTCCATATGCACTGGAACATCATAGGACATAGGAGTTAATGCCGAGACGAGTCTGCAGAGAAAATGCCTCTATGGTTTGCCTAAAAATATTAATTATCTGAGGGTAGTCCAAATTAAAAATATCAATCGTCTGAGCTACCAATTGATATCTTTTTACTCGAAGGGTAGTTCACAAACAAATAATATATCAATCGCCGAGCGCCCAATTGATATATAAATACATCGGAGGGTCAGTCTACTAAAAATAATTCTCATAAGGAGTTTAGGCGAGTGAGAGAGTCATGACTCGGGATTTGAGAGTTTGGTCACGTAATATCTCGCAGATCACGTGATTCAGTTGAATTACAGAGCTTAATTTGAAAGATCAGATACGCACTAAAGCAGAAGAACCCATTTGTGCGCGATTCCAATTATTTAAATGATAAATACCCCCGCCACGTAATTTATTATTTCAGTACGTAAAGAGCACGGGAAGACGACCATCATGAGGTCATGAAGAAAGCCGAGTTGTGGCTTTGGTTTTGTGGATGTACTACATGACAATTCTGCATTTTAATACGCTATGTATAAGAGTAAAATTTTAACTCTGTGAATCATTGATATAGTTGTTGTATTATGATGAGTAGTGTTATCAAATCTGGCCACTGCTTTACCCACGTTATAATTATATTTGATCGTTTGTGCTATGCTTTCACAAAGCAGGCTGACAGATTCGGGTAGAGCTCCCCGTACAAAGGAGATCAGCCAGATAGTTTGAAGGCTCTGCAACCCGAAGATCCACTTCAGATTCCGCGGCCGACGGGGTAGTCAACGGACCCCCTGGCCAGCGCCACTGTGCCATCGCTCACCTGCACCGGTTGATCGACGGCCTAATTATGGTTGAATTGGTAATGTCATAAATATATGTTATATTTAAAATTTAAAATCACATAATCTAATACTTAGAATGTCATTATTTATTTTTATATAGTCTTTTTAATATTTTTACTTTATAAAATATAATATTATAATATTTAAATATAAAATCTATTCAAAATTTAAAATATAACATTATATATTTATGTTTTTTGAATTATAAAATATAATGCTTTTTTTTTGTTAGATTTATACAAAACTTTACTGTGTAGCCAAGTGGTTAAGCTCAATACCACACCTACTCAAGACCCGAGTTCAATCCCCTTTAGCGCCAATAAATTTTTGGCAAGCCGCCCATTATCTAATAGTTCCACATTAGAAAGTGATAAAGGCTTATAGGCCTTCATATACCCATGTTTTGAAGTTCTTTTTTTTTTTTGAAACACATGTTTTGAAGTTATTAATGCAACAAATAAAGGCAATTGTTGTGGGAAGATTGAGAAAGTAATTTTGAAAGGGTTCAGCTATAAAAAAATTGTTCTTATATGAGAACGACTTTTACACTGTTAGATTGTGATTTTATCCATTGAGATATGTGTAAAACTCGTTCTCATATGAAAACGAGCTTTATATAACTGAACCCATTTTGAAATAAGCACCATAACTTATAATAAATTGGGGTAGGCCTTGTGAAACCCAGAAAATTTAAAATTTTTGAAAGTAAAAAAAAAAAAAAAAAAAAATATATATATATATATATATATATATATATATATATATATATATATATATATATATTAATAATAATAATAATAATAATAATAAATTACTAAAATAGTTCAAGTGGCTTAAAATTTCTGGGGAGCCTCTGATGATCTAAACAGACCGCGCCATCGAAATCATTCTCACCGAAAAACAAATAACTCAGAAAAGTTTCACTGAATTCCTAGGCAGTGGGAATTCTTTATGAATTTTTGAAGTTGGGGTAACTAGTAACCTTAACGAGATTTTCTTAAAAATCTCGAGAAGCAGGAATAAATTGAAAGGTTTCATTTAAATGACCGAATCAAAAGTAAATTATTTTTGGATAGAAATGAACCCGGACACTCATGGACGCGTGGAGCGAAGTGGGCCCCGCGTCCAACTTAAGATAAGAGAGACAAAAAAAGAAGAAGAAAAAAAAGAAATGCTCATTTTTGAAGGGGAACGGGCACTGGGTTGAGTTAGAGAAAAAAGGAGAGAAACTCCTCATTCTCTCTACGATCTATGGAGATCGTGTGGTTGGAATCCGTCGAGCCAAGATTTAAAGCTCATCTACTCGACGAGGGTTACGCGTGGGTATCGACAACACGCAATTTCGTCCAAGATTTCGTGTTTGGAGAAGAAAAGTGAGAGAGAGGCTATGACTTCTCTCCAAGATTTACTGAGCTCGGGTAGTCATCTCGCGTCGGGCCAAGACTTAAAGTCAAAGTACTCGTCGAGGGCATCGCGTGGACACCGAAATCAAGCACTTTCGCCAAGATTCAACAAGTTCGTGGGTCTGAGTCTCTGGCCCTGACTCCAAAAGTTTTGTTTTCCTCCAAGAGCAAGTAGTGATTTTCTCCTACTTCAATATTCCCGCTTATGGGTCATTCAATGGCATGTATTTACTCAGCCGTGGGTCGGGTTTAAGGGGACATTTGACTTCATTCCTACCCATTTTGGGGACTGTTTAGGATTAGATTTTGGTGATTAAATGTCGCCCAAAGAGGTGTTTTTTGACCGATTCAGAGGCCATTTTGGGCCGATTTCACTACCGGGTGTGTGTGGACTAACTTTCGACCGCTCTCAGGATTGTTTCTCGGTCTCGCTTTGTAGCCCATAAGCGTCGTTACAGCTCGGTTTCCAGGGCTAGTTTCAGGCAAGGTTTATGGCCTCATTGTAGCATGTTTTACATCCTTGTATGGGCTGCTTAGTGCGCTGATTTTGTGGAATGTTCATGTATGTGTGCAATTATATTGACTTTGAATGAACGATGTATGGAAATTATAAGTGTGTGACATGATATGGAAATGCAGGCATTCGCGCATTGCATTATGCACAGGACATTTTGGTCAGGAAGGTCGCTCGCTTTGGGACAAAGATATTGTCCGGGCCAGCTGGATTGGGGTAGTATCTTTCGTTGAAATCAGAGTCCCATACGGAACTCGACAAGCAGCTTGAATCACCTAAATCGGACCCCCTATAACTCGCTATGGTCCGCTGACCGCTAATGTTGGCCGAACCTCATTGCTCAGGTTTTGGGATTGATTTTTGATTGGGAAAATGAGACTGGGCTAGTATCCTTCAAAGAAATTGTAGCTCTATATGAGAACTTGATCTTAGACTTTTGAATCACCTAAATCGGACCCCTATAACTCAAGTTATGATCCATTTTTCGGGACTGCTACTGTTTTGGCCGAACCTGCTGTTCAGGTTTTGGGACTGATTTTTGATTGGGAAAAATGAGGATTTGGGCTAGTGTCCTTCAAAGAAATTGTAGCTCTATATGAGAACTTGAAGTTAGGCTTTTGAATCACCCAAATCGAACCTCTATAACTCAAGTTATGGTCCCGGGATCATTGTGTTTGAGAAATGTTATGTGTTTAATCATGGTTTTTCAGGAATTTGTGGTATGCCTTTAAAATGTGTTTGAGATGAGTTTTGTGCCACATTTATGGCCTATTTAGCATTCCATATTGGGACGGGTTGATAGCCGGGTGAATGGGACACTTCCGGGATGAAATTGGGTGAAAAATAGCACAAAGGGAGCATCGGGGAACCCAGCACGCTTATAACGCGTGCCAGTAAGTCGTCGCCACGCCAACAGAGGACATGTCTCTAGATTTTCCTGTTTGTTTGCCTCCAACTTCGGATGATTCTAACTTTCTCGTCCGAACTCTGATTTGTGTGTTCTTGGACTATGGAAAGATCTTGGAGTCTAGAATCTGACCACATGCTTTTCAATGGAAATTGGTGCTCACATCCTTGTTGAAAAAAAATTGATTATTACAACAAGTGTGCTAATTGTTGGTTGTGTGGATGTGAGGAGTTGTGTGCTGAAGTGACCTTTACATGGCAGGTTGTAGGTTATCTTAGGTGCATGATGTGTCATGAATTAGCCTAGGAAATGAGGTGTGTCATTACTTGCCTAGGTGGTGACTTGATGAAATGTTAACATGTTGTTGTGTGTTAATTCGGAGAGTTACTCAACAAATTCACCTTGGAGGATTGTCCAACGTATTTATATCGGAGGGTTGCTCGCAAATAAAACAAATATCTTTGTTTTGAAAATAGTTTTTCATACATGACATATTGCATGTTGAGAGAAGTCGGTGAGGACTCGTACATGATCGCGAGGAGTAGCATCTCATTCATGTCATGGTGATTCAATTCTGTGGATCGACATAATCGTGATCGAATGTGCTTCGCGGCATGATCTTCATTGCATGCGCACTTAAAGGAGTGAAATTTCATGATTTCCTCTCTTCACTTCATCGGGCATTGTCACCAATATGGACCCCTTTCTTCGTGCAATGAGATGTGAAGGGAGATGACGCTCACTGTAGGCCGATAATGAGAAGAAAAGCTCCTTAATATGGCTTTGATTTATATTTTGTAAAACATGTATTAGAATTCTTAATTTTGATATATGTTTTGTATAAGAGTAGTGTATATTTAAACTCTTATGGACTATGGTCCTATAATCATGTGTTTATATGTCTTAGTATGAATAAATGGGCTCTATGTGACCATTTTTACTCGTATGTGGGCTTGGTGTGTGTGACGCCCCAAATCCCGGGGGTTCGTTGACAACCCGTCAACCCGCGGAATACTCGTGAATGCCGGGTAATCCGACACTACTCACAAAAATTAGGTAGAGTCTCATTTGTATGGGGAGCTCTACCAAAAGTACATAACCTGTCCCGAACAATATCATAAGACATATACATGAGTAAAACGGCCACTTGGGCCCATACAACAATACTCATAAATATACATCAACTATATACCATATCTCAAAAGTTAATAATTCACTCTTATTTTAAACATATATTAAAATTCTAGAATTCTAATACTTAACATCATAAAACCATAAAAGCCACAACCTGGCTTTCTTCAAAATTGGTCTCTAAGATGAGTCGTTTCCTCGTACGCTCCCTGTACCTGAAATAATATATTCTCTCGATAGTACGAATGACGCCACGCGACCACCCTGGGCCGCAAGCATTCCCCACCTAAGTGCATATGCAATGATCCTATGTAAACACACATTCAAGCAAATTCATGATCCTACTTGAATGTCTAATTGACCAACCCATGTCTCGAGTCCTCACCGACTCCCTCACATTTGCCTAAGCCCATGTATGAGAAAAACATCAATTTCAAAATAAAACTTGTTGTTTTCGAAAATACACTATCGAAAGTGCTGTAAAAATATGGGACTACCCTCTGAGGCGAATGTGTTGGAGAACCTCCCGAAACATTCATGGTCCTCATCCGAAATGATTTGTTGGATCGTCTCCTAACCCCATTCTCCGAAAAATCATCCTGTGAAATTCCTTTCGCAACCATGTTCGTTTTTCATAAAACTCATGTCATGCACACACACCTAATTTCTAGGTTACTTTGGTGCATATGAAATACATTATGCCATTTCACCACATATTATACAACACATGCTAATATATAAAACATGTATATACTAACATAATTAATCCACACAAACATGTTATGCAAATTCACAATTCATTTCACCAAAAATTAGCTCACATGGGCTAATTAACAAACACGAGCAATTCAATTTGAATTACTCATCCAAACCTATTTTCTCACGAAAATATTTTGTGAACACTATTCACGTGAACAGTGAACCCTCGGGTTACTGTTCACGACCAATCATCCAACATCGGTTCCACATTGAGAACCCGATATCCATGGTCATTTTCGGCCTTATACACACCACAATACAATTTATACCATGAACAACCCAAACAGTCCGTGGACCCAAATGGGTGTCTAAAGCTTCCACACCTCGGTTCCAAGATTTGGGACCGATCAAACTACCGTTCAAGGTCTCAAACCAACCGAATCAGCAACAAAACACTTAAATCGAAAATAAACCAAGTAGGATAAAACCCCTACCTCACGGAGTTTGTCGAAACTCCCTAAAACCGGAGCCCACACGTTGTCCTCGCCGCATAGAACGACTTTCCTTCTTGCTCCGAAGAAATCTGACGGTCGGATTATCCGGGATCTTAGAGAGAAGGAGCACTATCTCTCTCTAAAAATCAAATCTCAAGCTCACTGTGAATTTCCTCCTCCCCTGCACATTTTTCTCCCCTTTTTCAATTTGAGA
The DNA here is from genome assembly GCA_016808115.1 of Tetrastigma voinierianum. Taxonomy (NCBI): domain Eukaryota; kingdom Viridiplantae; phylum Streptophyta; class Magnoliopsida; order Vitales; family Vitaceae; genus Tetrastigma; species Tetrastigma voinierianum. The sequence goes on along the minus strand of JAEQBH010004190.1, from coordinate 97,485 downwards.
AGACAACCACTATTTGTTATTTTGTCCTATTATCATTAAACATTTTAATAATGTCAATCATGTCCCTAAGCTTGGATTTTCGACATTTGGCACCATTCCTACCGCCCATTTATCCTCTCATCATGCAACATGTGTCACATGAGTACATGTTATATGTGACTTTGTCACATCACATTTCGCTTTAAGGCACCCGATACTGAGCTCGAAAAACGGTAAATTCGACTGCCTTGGAATTCTAATTTAAATTCGACGTGTTAGCTAGATTTCATGAGACGATTCCAACTGAAACTGCTTTCGCTATCTCGTGAGATTCAGAAAATTTCGGGTTTTTCGAAATTACGATTTATTCATTTTTTCGTAAAATTGAATTTTCTGGTCTTACGCAGTGGTCGTGTATATTGGACAGGTTGCCATGTAATTGCATAGGTTGCATTTTGGGTAGAACTTTCCGTACAAAGAAGACTCTGTCCGATTTTTGTTAAATCCTGGATCCCAGGAAAAAGGGACTCAATGGTGTGGTGTCAAGTTACCTGACATCCACGAATCTTCCGCGGGTTGATGGGTTGTCAACGGACCCTCGGGATTTGGGGTGTCACAGCCCAACTAATAATGAAATTATTGCACAAGTGGATGAGTGAGTAGAGTTATTTGAATGAACTGCTCTGCTCAACGCTGTCATCGTAACCTAAGTGGTTTCCGGTTCTGATAAGGTCGATTCAAATTGATGTCCGACCCACAAGCAACTCGGACCGGAGAGAGGGCTAGTTGACGGTTTGACCGATCGATTCGGCTTGGATATTCTATTATCACGAAGACTCAAACCTGGTTCTTCCCTTGTCCAACCCTTATTGTTAAATGTTAAAAGAATGAACGTAGAAATATTTTTTTTCTTATCATATTATAGTAAAGATTATTGTTAAATCTAATGTATATACTAAAATGGTATCATTTCCTTTATTCCAATCATTTTCATTTTCCAAGGTTTAGCAAATTTGCTTATATTCTCATGTAAAGACTCAAACTCTGCCTTCCCTTGTCCAACCTCTTATCGTTAAATGTTAAAAGAATGAACTAAGAAATATTTTTTTTCTTAATAATATATTCTATAGCATTATTGTTAAGTCTTAATGAATATACTAAAATGGTATCATTTCCTTTTTTATTCCAATCATTTTCATTTTCCAAGGTTTAGCAAATTTGCTTTATATTCTCATGTAATTATGGTAAAACAATATTCATATTTTTCTGACCATTTTCAATTTTTTTAGGTATATGGAATTTGCTTTACGTTTTGCTCTATTTCGGATGAGGTGCAACTTTAGCCTTTGTAAGAGAAAATTGTTAATGATGTTTGAGACATTAGTGGATCACCATTGCAACTTCTTCCTTGTGTTAGATGTTTTTAACATTTTATGCATTATGATATAATTTTTAATTGTAGACTCTTTGTTATTATGTGATAAATTTATGATATTGCTAGAGTAATTTTTTATTTTATCTAAAATTGTATTATTACTTCAAAAGTGAATTAAATTTGTACCATATGCATGAAAACTTATTAAATATGATCTAATAGATGAAGAATATTTTGCATCATTTGATAGGATATTCAGGTTGTTGACATATAAATTCAAAATCAAAAATAGAGACCAATTAATCTCTTATCCTATGTACAACAAAAGCAGACCATTTATTTAGCACGGAGTCAACTTCACAAAGTTCAATTTTATTTGTATTATAGAATGATTTCAGTATTTATAGTTTTGAAATTTAGGTTAAAAAATTTGAAAATTTAAAATTTAATTAGGGAATTAAAAATTAAAAAATAAAAGTGTCTCTTTGGAAAAGAAGAGGTTTGAGGTTGGGATATTTGAAAAAGATTATTTGATTTGTAAAATTTAAAGAAAGTAAATTTCGAATTTTAAAGAATTTTTTATAAATATAAATATCATAAATTGTATATTTTCTAAATAATGATTTTGAAAATTTGAAATTATAGAAATTATTATTTTTTGAAATGAAAGAATGATTTTTATTTAATGAAATTAACGAAAATATATATATATATATATATATATATATATATATATATATATATATATATATATAGTATATATATATATATATATATATATATATATATATATATATATATATATATATAATTGAAATTAGAGAAAATGTTTTTTCCTAAACAAAAGTAATGGAGTGAAAGTAAAATAAGAATAATAAGATATTTTGAAAGTTATGATAAAGAAGCTTAAGATAGATAAAAATTCGGATTTTAGAGATATTATTTAAACTGCAAAAACTTGAAACAAAATGAGATGTATACTAATGGTTTAAAATTGTTCTAACTATAAACAACAGTCTTAATGCTCAAACTTTGTTAAAATTATTTTTGTAAAATTTAGCTTAACATTTCAAACAAAAGCGGACTCGACGAGTTTGATTTAGTTAAAATAAAATAAAAATAATAAAAGTAAAGATTTGAAAAATAACAGTCAAAAGGTGAAAGCAATGTTTTCAAAACTAGACCAATCATTGAACCGAAAAAACTATCGATTCATAATTCACTGGTCTAACCGATGGTCGAACCGGTGACGTCATAAGTATATTGTAAGACCCGAGAAAATTCTAATTTTCGGAAAAAGGGTAAAATAGTAATTTCGGTAAAAATCTGAAATTTTTCTATATCTTGGATGATGAAACGGATTTCACCGTTGGAATCGTCTCGCGAAATCTAGCTATTATGTTGAATTTCGTCGAATTCCGAAACAATAGGAATTTACACGTTTTTCGAGGCGCCGAGTATCGGGTATCGTAAAAAGATATATGATGTGACAAAAGTCACCTATAACATGTACTATTGTGACACATGTCACAAGATAGAGAGAGGATGAAATGGATGGCCTAGATAGTGCCATGTGTCAAAATCCAAGATTTGAGGACATGGAAGGGCATTAATAGAATTGTTAATGATAATAGACAAAAATGAATAGTGTCATTTCTTCAATTAGAGGAAAAAAAGAGGCAAAACGTTAAGTGTCAATGGAGATGCAAAATCGAATTTTGATTTTCTAGAGAGAGAGCTTCTTCTCTGTAGATTTCCCAATAATTGGATCATTTGATTTCTTCCTGAGCAAGAAGGAAAATTGTTCTACGGGTGAGGGCAACGCGGCACTTCGCTTCGGAGTTTCGACAAACCCGGAGGTGTGGGTTTCATCATACTTGTTTTAAACCTTGTTTAAGTGCTTTGTTGATGCTTGAGTTGATTGAGGCCGTGAGTGGCCGTTTGATCGGTCCCAAGTTTTGGGACCGAATTGTTGGAATTTTTTTGAGACGTTACCCGTGATAAATTACCTGATCGTTTCAGTATATCAGGTGATAATTTATTGAATAAATTATGTTTTCATGTATGAGATGGAAATGGCAATAGAATTCGTTTCAAAAGTGGAATCGAGGTTGGATGAGTGGGTCGTCTTGGGCGGACGTACTCATCGCTGGGTTTTGGGACCGCAAACGCCTGCCAGGAGAATTGGACCAAAAATCGCCCAGCGTATTATGTATTGAATCAGTTGAAATGAATGGCCGAGTCGGAATTAGATAAGCAGACCCGATTCTAAGGTGTTAACGACAATGACATAATTATATAAAATATAACGTTTGCATTCATTGAGATGATATTGCTAATTGCTCAAGTGAGCTAATTCGTGAGTCAAGTTGATCAAAGAAATTAATAGGTTAATGCTTGATGTGTTAACATGATGCCATAATTATATAAAATATAATCAGGTGTAGGCCATTGAAATGAATAGTGATTAGCCTGCGAGCAAATTTGGGAGTTGGTTGATATTGTTGAATTACATGTGGTGTGATTCTAAATTTGATAATATATGCATATTTGATATATTGGTTGGATTTTGTTGAAATGGCATGATGCATTTCCTCAGATGCACCGTAATCCTTAAAATTGTGCGAGTGCATGACATGAAATTAAAACGAACAAATACGGGTTGCGAAAGGAATTTCACAGATGATTCTCCGGAGAATGGGGTTGGGAGACAGTCCAACAGCATCATTTCCTGGATGAGGACTATGATCAAGCTTCTGGAAGTTCTCCAACACATTCGCCTCGAAGGGTAGTCCCATATTTTTACCGAATTTCGGTAGTGTATTTTCAAGAACAACAAGTTTTGTTTTGAAAATGATATTTTTCTCATACATGGCTTAGGCAAGTGTGAGGGAGTCGGTGAGGACTTGTGACATGGGAACGGGCATGTAGACATAGGAACGGGCATGTAGACATTCAAGTAGGATCATGTATTTACTTGAGTGTGTGTTTGAATTGGATCATTGCATATGCACTTAGGTGGGGAGTAACCCATTTAGGGTGATTCCACTACCGGGCGATAGCTCACCCCGTCGAGGAATATCTTTCGTGCACAGGAGCGTTTGAGAAGACTCGCCCATCCTAGAGGCCGATGTTGAAGAAAGTCGGGTTGTGGCTTGATGTTTTGGGATAATATGTATTAGAATTGCAAATTTTAATATGTATTTGTGATGAGCTTAAAAGTCATATATTTTCAGTCCATTTTTCTGATTTATTTTATTCTAAAAAAGGCTGATTTATGTGCAGGAATATGGAATACTTCACCAAACTCGCTTTGGGTAAACGTAGAATCTAAAAGAGCGTAATCATAAAGAAAAGGAGCGTGAATGTATCGAGCGTTGATGTAATTGGGCGGAAGGAAATTGCAGCAGGAGAGGCGCAAAAGGATTAAAGGATTTGATGTTGTGAAGGCTTTACAGCAATCGAAATACATATTAAGGTTGCAACTACAAAGCTCTAGTCGCAAATGAATCGTAATTGAAGACAAAACGAGCTGGGCTTGAAAGAAACTCAAAGTCAAGCAACCAGGAATTGATGAAGAAGAAGATGATTACGCCGACATCATTCGGGAGGTCGCATGCACTAAACCCGCATGCTTTCTGACAATGAGGTCGCGACATCAAAAAGAAGTCACGACAGAAGATAAGCAATTGACTGAACATTTATGTCGCGACATTTGATGCAACATGATATCGCATCTAAACAAGGCCGCGACATCAGTTTGCAAGGAAACTAAGGTCGCGACATCATCAGCAAGAGAAGGTCGCGACATCATTTAAATGGTCGCGACATCGCCAGACCAAAAGAAGGTCAGCGACAAGATCAAGCCGCCGCGACATCAACTACATTGGCAAAGGAAGTCGCGACATCATTCGGCCGTCGCGACAACGCTTGTAAGAAAAGAAGGTCGTGACAACACCTGGCTGTCGCGACATCAATTGCTAAGACTTGAGGTCGCGACATCATTAAACAAATAAGTAACAACAAGCAAAGGGAACGAGGTCGCGATATCCTAAAGAGGTCGATATCCGCCGCAAAGACCATAAGGTTGCGAAGACCGCAGTTGGCCGCGACATCAAATACAAAGAGGTAAGGTCGACGCCGCGAAGTTTGCCGCGACATCGCCCAAAGAAAAGAGGTCACAAGAAGATCAAGCTCAAGGCGACATCAGCTCCAGCAAAGACATGTCGCAACCAAACAAAGGCCGCGACAAAGATCAAGAAGAACAAAGAGGTCGCGACAAAGACTCGATGTCGCGACAGTATCAACAAACTGGGCCAGTTAACTTGAAATCCACAATGAGGTGCATCGAAATTAGGGCCCAACTTCAAAACCCTATAAATATGCAGCTGCTACTGAAGGAACGCAGCGGATGAGCGACTTGAAAGAGAGATCTGGGTTGCTGAAGGCTCTTGTATTTTAATTTTCTTTTCTTCCTTTGATTTTATTTTAGATTAGTTTTTATTTTCGATTAAATTTGGATCTGAACGTTAGCTGTTAAAGTTTTAGCTGAATGCAGATTTATATTTCTTCAAATTACTGTCTGGTTGTTTGAATTCTAGACAAATTTTGGATTTCGAACTACCAGTTTCCGATTTACAGTGGTTTTCTTGATCGCAGTTTCAATGGCTGGTGTAATCCAAAGGATTTAGAATCCGCCTTCCATTGAAATGACTCTATTTGGTTTAAATTATCTTCCCGCACTTTATTCATTGATGTCAACTTCGCTTGTAAATCTACTTGTCAGCTTTGTTTATTTTGTGAATTGATCCCAATATCGCCTCCTATACCCATAACGGATGCTTTAAGCTCCTCATTTCCGTGAGGCCCGAGGACAGAGAATATTACGAGAGTTGGTGAACAATTTCTCTGAAGGTATGCGAACCTGAGACACGATCTAATGTGCTCTGTGTAATTGTCGATACATCCTCTTCTCACTTGAAACCGAGAATGAGTTATGAGTTATCAATTTAAGCATGCAGATAGTTCGCTTCAATTAGAATAGGAATTCAACCTGCAGCAAGGATCTAATCAAGGAAAGAATGAGTCAGTTTCTAATTTTGAGGAAGAGAAACCAAAGAGGCAGTAAATTCCAGGCAATGACTATAATTTAGAGCTAAGGTTTGCGTCCCGTTTATGGGTATGAAGTATCGGGAAAAAGAAAATACCCGTAAAAGGCTACCCAGATTAAAAGTAGTTATCTAGCCCATCAATTCGAGAAACAAAGGAAGGTGAGATGATGAAGAGCGGGCTGAGAGATCCAAATTTACTACTGTATTCTCTGACTATTTTAGACTCGTGGTTCAAATAAAACTTACCGCACAAGCTGTAGGAATTGATTCTTCACAATAGTTTTATTTTCAATGTTCCACTTATAGATAACTGTTCAGTCTAAATTTGTCATGTCATTATTTCAGCATTCAATTTATTTGTTATTCATTCATTTTTTTTGTTTTCATTATTTTACAGCTTTCAAAGCTAATTCAAATTGCCTATCATAGTCCAAATAGTATAGAGCTTTAGTAGTCAGGGTAATTGATTGAAATTTCTTGAGATCTCTGTGGGATCGATATCTGGACTAAAATCCACTTTATTACTTGTTTGACCTGTGCACTTGCAGAATCATGGATCAACATAAGAAAAGAAATGTATCTATTCTTCAGAAAACCATTTTATATTAGTATATTTGCAAGGAAATATAATCAACAGGTTTCATGGCACTATTGCTGGGGATTAGACAATAAACCTTTGTACGTATCATAAATTTCCAGACATGTCTTTTTTAGTCCAACGAACAAGTTTTTTGCGCCGCTGCCGGATCGAAAGAATTTAGTAGATCAATGTCTTGAAGTAAAGAAGGAAATACTAATTTGGACATTTAAAAGAAAAAGAACAAAAATAGTTTTTCGCTGCTGGTTATTTTTAAATTAATTAACCTTTAACAACAAGCCATATTGAACATTTGTCGGGGTTTGACTAATCCTATTAATGTGAGTATGTTTTTATTTCAGAAAAACTTTAATGCACAGGGAAATGCACGACCGAATCGATTCCAAATAGATAATTAGCTGAAAGAACACTCGTAAGCTTGAGAAAACGAAAAGGGCGTAAAACTTAGCTATGGCGTATGAAAGGCAAGACCGCATCAAGGACAAAGAACAATGCCTAACGCCCAATCACCGACATACAATGGAGGACTTCTTGGAGACCTATTATTCGTGATGAATATTCGCAATCGCACAATTCTACGGTTGATGGTAAATAACTTTGAACTCAAGCCAAAGACTGACATAATGGTTCAGCAACAGCTTACTGGTCATCCCAATAAAAGACCCAAATGAGCACTGGAAGGTTTCTTAGGATGGAAAACACAAGGAAGTTGAATTGTAGGGAGACCGCAGGTCATAAAATTGCATTTATTCCATTTTCTCTAAGAGATACGCAGCCCACATGGTATGAATTCTACCATATGGTTCTCGTTGATACTTGGGAGGAGCTTCGTGCTCTTATTGGTAGACATTCTTTCCCCATCACTCACCTCAGAGAGAAGGAGGGAGATAATTGTGTTCCAGCAGGGGGAAGATGAGAGCCTTTATGTAGCATGGGAGAGATTCAAAAGGTTGCTGAAGAGGTGCCCAATGCATGGAATAGATCTAAAGACCCAGATGGACATAGTGTATCATGCTCTGAATGATACATCTAAGGGCATTATTGGCAAGCCTACAGCTGTGGAGACTAAACGTAAGAGTGTCAAGAGGCAAGAGATCTCGATTGAGGACTCAAGAATGCAATATGAAAGCTCCATCAGAGTTTTCAAGAGTAATTGGCAGAGGAAGAGGAGTCATGGAGCTGAGCAAGATGACAGCCATGGAGGTAAAGCTAGATGCCATCATGCATAGAATGGACAAGCAAGAGAGGAAGATGCACATTGCTCATGAAATAGGAGCAGTCGAGAGGGAACTATTGAGAGGAAGTGCTAATGTACCCACTGAAGAATTGTTTTATGATGCAGAGGAGGTTAAGTATTTGGGGGAGCCAAGAAGCTATCACTTTAAACCAAATCCTAACCTGCCAAAGACACTATCATCCAAAGACCGAGGAACCATGAAAATTTTTCATATGGTGGAGGGGCCTCACAAGGCCCAAGGCATAGACAGAATCCTCAACAGGGATATCAGCAACCACTAAGGTTCATTCAGTAGCAGCAAGGAGGTGAAAATAGAAACGAGTACCAAAGTCAGAGGAGGGCTCAACCATTCAAGATCAAATGTCAGAATTCATGGGGACAAGAAGTCGTAAACCTCCATGAACAAAAGTTTGCAGAATTGGAAGCCTCAAATACCAATTCTCAGATTTTTCAGAAGACCACTAATGCCTCCCTCAAGAACTTGGAGACACAAATAGGGCAACTAGCCCTAACCCTGGCAAACTAGATGAAAGATGCCTTTCCCAGTGACACGAAGAAGAATCCGAAAGACTGTATGGCTGTGCAGCTCAGAAGTGGAAAAAACTTGGAAGAAAAGACAGAAAAAGATGAAAACAACAAGGGAGATGAAGGCCCAAACAATGCTGAAACACTGGAGAAGGAAAGAAAGAAGGAACAGCTGTCAGGAGAAGAAGGAAGCAAGAAGAAAACCTGCATCAATCCGCCGCATCCCATTTCCATAGAGGCTGTAAATCAAAGATGAGGGAATGCCGTAAGGTTTTTGGAAAACCTTCGTAAGTCGGAGATAAGTATGCCTTTCACGTATGGTGACCCGTATGCCACTTTATGCAAAATTTTTGAAAGACACGAAAGCAAAAAGAGAAGATTGTTTAAGAAGGAATTGTGAACTTGACCGCAACTTGCGTTGCCGGGTGGATCAAGAGAGACTTACTGTGAAGACGAAGGATCCAAGGAGCTTCACCATTCCCGCACCATTGGAGAGTTTGAGTTTCGTAAAGCCTCGTGACTCAAAAGCCGCAGATCACTTAATGCCCTATTCTGCTGCCAAGAAGTTGGGCTCGGGGAGCGCATCCCACCACCGTTACCTCCAAATGGCATAGAACCCTAAAAACCCGCGAATCATGTATGCGCCGGTAAAGGTGGGAAATTTATTTTTCCGGGCCGACTCATCATAATGGATATGGAAGAAGATTCACAAGTCCCTTTGTTTCTGGGAAGGCCATTCCTTGCAACCCGGAGCACTCTAATCGATATGCGTATGGGAATTTCACCTCAGTTGGAGAAGAGGCAAATGACTTCAATTTAATCGAAGTTTGAGGAATGTAGACATAGAAAGGGAAGATATCAAGTCAATAATAGAAGATGTATATGCCTGTAATAACTCTGATTTTTACTATGATTGTAATGCCCAACTTTCAATCAATGAAAAGAGATGAATTTCCAAGATCTTGAAGGTTTTGATCTCGCATTTATCGCACACGCTACATTCTACTCAAAAAGGAAGAGTCTGAATAAAATGGGATGAAAAAGGAGACAAAAATGAAGAAAAGGAATTTCATCAAGAAACCGGTGAAGAAGGGCTAGTTTTAAAGGAGTTGCCAAGTCATCTAAAGTATGCCAATTGAACTCCGCCAAAGAGGAAACCAAGACATCGCTTAGACTCGCATGCCGGCAGGTTGCCGGAAATTTCGAGGAATCCATAAAGAGTTCATAGCTTGGTCGATTGAAGAGTTAAAAGGTATCACCATCCATATGCATGCACAAGATATCGCTGGAAGAAATGCAAAGCCAATCGTTGAACATCAAAGGAGATCAATCCAAGAATGAAAGAAGTAGTCGTGAAGGAGGTGTCAAATGGTTAAATGTCAGGTTTTATCTATGCACTCGCATACCTAGGTTAGCCTACCCATGTGGTTCCAAAGAAGGTGGATTTACCCGTGGATCCGCAGAATGAAAGAAATGAATTAATTCCAACAAGAACAAAGGACATGATGGAGAGTGTGCATTGATTATAGGAAGCCGAACACAAGAACCGTACATCATTTCTTTACCCTTCATTGATCAAATGTTGACGATTAGCAGACACCTCATTTTTGTTTCTTGGATCTGCATTCAAAGCCACATAAACTGTATTGCAATTGCACCGAGGACTAAGAAAAAGACCACTCACATGTCCCTATGGTACCTTTGCCTCTCGTAAGGATGCCATTCGGTCATAATGCTCCCGCTACTTTCCACGATGTATGATGTCGATGTTCCTCAGATTTGGCTGAGGAAGTCATGGAAATTTTATGGATGACTTCACAAGGTAAGGGTCTAGTTTTTTGAACAATGTCCGAACAACCTGAAACAGTACTTCAAAGATGCAAGGACAAACAGCTAGCACTAAATTGGGAAAAATGCCATTTCATGGTAACATAAGGTATTGTTCTTGGTCATAAAATTTCTGCTACAGGGCTAGAAGTGGACCAATCCAAAATTTCCATTATCAAAACCCTTGCACCTCCCACAACAGTTAAGGGGATAAGGAGTTTCTTGGGGCATGCTGGATTTTATAGGAGATTCATCAAAGACTTCTCAAGAATAGCCAGACCATTATGCAGATTACTGGAAAAGGACACAAAGTTTAATTTTGATGATTCCTGCAAGGCTGCCTTTGAAGAAATCAAGATCAGATTGGTCTAAGCACCTATCATGGCTGCACAAGAATGGGATCAGGGATTCGAAGTAATGTGTGATGCCAGTGATTTCGCAATGGGGGCTGTATTGGGGCAAAGAAAAGAGAAAATATTCATAGCCATATACTATGCTAGCAGAACCTTCAATGAAGCACAAGAAAACTATTCCACAACTGAAAAGGAGATGTTAGCCATAGTGTTTGCTTGTGAGAAATCTGCCATACATTTGGGATCCCATGTTATAGTTCACATTGCACTATGCAAACATCAAATATCCGATGTCAAAAGGAAGCTAAGCCAAGACTGATAAGGTGGGCGCCGCTACCGCAAGAGTTTGATCCGAAATTAAGGATAAAAGGGGTGCACAATGTGATAGCTGATCACTTGTCCGCAGTAGAAAGAATGAAACAGAAAAGGAGGGAGGCACACTATCAGTATAACTTCCCTGCATGAACAAATGTTTAAGGTGTCATTCCAACTTCCATGGTATGCTGATATTGTGAATTACCTAGCTTGTAGAGTAGTTCCTCGTGAATTCAGCTACCAACAGAAAAGAAAGTCAGGACTGACAACAGGTACTACATCTGATATTATCTCACTGCTGCCTAAAAGAAGCGCCTGACATGATTATAAGAAGATGTGTGCCGTAGGGTGAACAAAGGTAATTATGAATGAATGCCATGCATCACCATGGGGGTATTTTTCTCGAGAAAGAATGTACCATAAGATACCCAATCAGGATTTTATTACCCACCGTCAGAGATTGTGCTGAATGGGTCAAATTGTGTGATAGATGCCAAAAGATTGGAACATCGCCAGCAGTAAATGAAATGCCCCTAAAAGGCATAATGGTGGTGCAAATTTTTGATGTATGGGGAATAGATTTTATTGGACCATTCCCACCATCATTTGGAAACCCGTATATACTGCTAGCAGTGGATTATGTTTCCAAATGGGTGGAAGCAACATCTTGCCCAAGGAATGATGCTAATACAGTTGTGAGTTTCTTGCAAAAGAACATATTGAGCAGATTTGGAACACCCAGGACTATCATCAGTGATGGGGGAAGCCACTTTGCAAACAAAATCTTTGCAAAGCTCATGAGTGCATGGGATTAAACATATAATGAGCCTAGCCTATCATCCCCGTAATTAATGGCAACAGAAATTCCAATAGGGAGATTAAAAGGATCCCCGGAAAGACCGTAAGTTCGCTGTAGAAGGATTGGTCTTCCAAACTTGACGATGCACTTGGGCCTACGTGACCTATTCTGTGTCCCTCCCATTGGGATGTCCCCATATAGATTGGTATTTGGCAAACCATGTCATCTACCTCTTGAATTGGAATACAAAGCTATGTGGGCCATCAAGAAGCTGAACTTTAATTTTAAAACTGCAAAGGAAGAGAGATTGCTCCAACTGAATGAATTGGAAGAACTGAGAAATGAAGCCTACGACAATGCTAGAATATACAAGGACAAAACAAAGAAATGGCATGATCAGAGGATTCTGAGAAAAGAGTTCGTAGCAGAGAACAGTTCTTCTTTATAACCCGCATTGAAGTTATCAGTGGAAGTTAAACTAAATGTGGAGTAGACTATACACAAGAGTGTCAAGCACTACATTCGAACAAGAACATTAAAGACCGACGGGGAAGAATTTAAAGTCAATGGACAAAGACTGAAGCATTATCAAAGCAGGGAGGAAAGAAAGGAAGAGCTCCAGCTGGTTCATTAAGAGAGAGAAAGAATCAAAACAGCAAGTCCAGCTAAGGACTTAAAACCGAGCAGCTGATGGGAGGCAACCCATAAAGATTTCAGTTTCTTATTTTAAACTTTAATTTTTTTTAGAATTCACCTTGATTTTGTTTTCTTTAGTTCTGATAATGATTAGTTAATACTTGAGAAGTTAATTATTGTTTAATTAAATCCCTTCTGGAAATGTTGCAGAGTGCTTATGCAGAAATGGCTCAGGCAAAAAGGAACAAATTCCAGTACAACTCCAGCAATCCACAGGAAAGAACGACTTGAAAAAGGGGAGTGTGTTTTTCCCTACATAAATTCTGTTAAAATTTAATAGAATACATGTTTGAATTGCTATGTGAATGATTTAATTGAATGCTGAGAATTTGCGAATTGATAAAAAAGTGAAAAGCTGTCTGTTCATTAAAATTGGTGGCAATCAGACTAGGTCGCACACAACTTATGTCGTGATGCAGGTTGTAGTCGCTACAAAAGCCGATCGCTGCCACTTAGTCAAGATCGCGAAGAGTAGATAATGAGGTCGCGACCAAAGGGTATGTCGCTGATTAGAATAGAGGTCGCGCACTAAAGGGTATGTCGCGCGACGTAAATGTAGGTCGCGAACATAACATTCGGCCCGACAAGAGCAAGTCCTTCAAAATAGTGGTGATGTCGCGACAACTTAATAATGTTATGAAATACCTGATGTCGCAGCCAGAGGATAACTTGTCCTCCCACAGTTTAAGTATGTCGCGATAAACAATCATATGTCGCGACAAGAGAGGAAGGTTTGCCAGCTGGGCAGCTTGTAATTTTGCCTTAATTTTAATGACAACACATAATAGCAGCAGAATTGAAGTCGCGACAAGAGCGCAAATAAATGAAATAATAAGTAGCCCACAATCATAATTGAATTGCAACTGTTGAGAAGCTCCTTCCAATATCAGTTTTTTTTGAAGAAATTCCCACTTTTCACCTTTGCGTATTCCCGGTTTTTCAATTCTCACAAACCCTAGATCCAAACATCTTCCTCCAAACCTTCAAATTTCTCTAATGGCCGAACCTGAAACCCTAATCCCAAACTTGAGCGAAATGATGGAGGAGTATGCTCCACCTGAAGGGGAGGTTCATCTGGAACCTACAGGAGAGGACAGGCCGACAGAACAACCAGAAGTTCAACCAGTTGCAAGGCAGCAGAAGAGAAAGGGAAAGGAGAGGCAACAAGAAAAGGAGGAAGATGACTTCATTTCAGAAGAAGCTTACTCCGTATGGAAGAAACACTATGCAGGAAAGGGATTTATAGGAGAAAGAGGATTCAGTTAGTTCATCTCTCCGTTCAAAGAATTGATAGAGCAAAGAGGGTGGGAGAAATTCTGTGAACATCGAAAAACTGGGTATGCAGCAGTAGTGAGAGAATTTTACTCCAACCTTGTTGGCAGAAAGGAGAACTCGTTGGCCGAGGGGTTCGGTCTTTACGAGTCGAGACTATAAATGGGCCAATTTACGAACGGAGGGTCAAAACCATGGATCAAAGTACAAGAAGATAGCAGAAAAGCCCTAACCGCGGAAAAGATAATAAGAGGTCGGCTGTGACGGGCAAGGTGAAACGGGGGAAAGGCCAAGGAGAGAAAAAGATTATCAATAGGGGAGATCTGACAAAAGAAGCCAAGGTATGGTTTTATTTTCTGGCTTCAGTTCTGGTTCCTACAAAGCATGTATGCACAGTAAGAGAACAAGAAGCAATCATACTCTATGCCATACTGAAGGGCTATAAGCTGAATGCTGGAGCTATTATTGAAAACTCCATAATGAGATATCATGAAGGAAACAAAAGAGGCCTGATTCCACACCCAGCAACCATCACCAAGTTATGTATAAGGGCTGGTGTGAAAGGAAGTTGGGCAGAAGAAGAAGAGTGCCCCAATGCTTCACCATTAACCCTGACTGGGATAAGCAAGGGGCCAAGAAATTTGAAGAAAAAGGGGGTCATCGTGGAAGCAGATTCCAGAGATGAAGAGGAGAATGAAAGACAAGGAGAGGACACCCTTCAGGTTGAGAATCAAGAAGAACAAAATACAGAAACACAGCCAGAAGGTAACACTTCTATGTTTGCAGAAGACATAGGATTAGATGAAAGAAGTCCTATAGATTTCACCACTCCACTGGCCAGCTCTCCCCCAATAAGAAACAGAGAATTCAGAGAACCTGGAGAAAGTTCCAGAGGAGCCCAAGAAAATAATCAAATATTGGAGATGCTCATTTCTATGCAGAGAAGTATGGAAGAAAGAGAAAAGGAATGGAGACTCCAACATCAATTTAGAGAAGAGGTTTATGAGGCAGAATTGAGAAGAAGAGATCTACAGTGGGAAGAGGAACTCAACAGAAAGGAGGAAATGTATGAAGAAGAGTTGAAGAGAAAAGAGCAGAAATGGGAAGAGGAGTTGAGCAGAAAGGAGGAGCAGCTTAAAAAGATCCTAGAGCATCAAGAAGAAAATTTCAAAAAGGAAATGGAGGGAAGAGACAAAGATCTACTGAAAAAGCTGCAGCTTAGCCATGAATCATTCTACAATAATCAGTATGATCGAGACTCTCAACTCCTGAAACTTATCAAAGAAAGAGATGCAGAGAAAGAAGCCAAGACAAAGGAGCATATCAAGGGGTTCAAATTCCTTTATATGTCATTGTTAAAGGACTTCGAGAAGAAGATGGTGGATAGAGATAAAGTGCTTGATGACAATGATGCCTATAGAAGAAAATTTTGGCTGGAAAACTTGGATTTGATTAATAACAATCTATCCAAATTTTTAGAGGTCATGACAGAAATGGAGAATACAATGAACAAATTGGGTCAAAGGCAAGATGATCTGAATAAGCAAGTTGATCTCACCATGAACCGTTCAAGAACAAACGGAGAAAGGCGCTGTCAAGAAGAGGATGTCGCAGGTGAAAATCCCCGTTCAACCCCAAACCCGCAACCCCTTGACGAAGATCCTCCAAACATCTCTACTACTTCCTCAAAAAGAAAAACAACCTTCCAATTGACTCATCCATCTCTTCCTCATTCCCAGCCTGTTGATTCTCAACTTTTGTACAATTTCATGAATAAAATAAGAAATTTGTTTGATGTTGTGTTGTTTGAAGTCAGATTGTGTGTTTACTTTTTGCTGTAATTGTTAGAAGAATAACAGTAGGATTAGCTCAGGAATGAAAATGATGACATATCATAATATGAGCTAATTGATTAGAATATAGACTGAAGCACAAATAACTGCAGAATAAGGGTTGAATAGCATATAATGGAATTGAAACACAAATTGCATAATTGACGATTTAAGCGAAGCCAAGTCCGAGTTAAAGGAAAGTTATACAAATGAAAGAGCAAAACATATTTTTGGGAAACAGTTAGCCAAAGAATTTGGTGAACCTGGGATCAAATAACTCCTCATTAACTGAAGTGAGTCAAGGACATCCTTAGGGTTATTCACAGTTGACCAAAAAGAGTTCTAGAACTTGTTAGATTATTAATCAAGACGAAATCCTGATACAGCCACAACTGTAAGAAATGATGCGAGGTTATCCTTGGCGGTTTGAGCCTTTCTAGCCACCATTATTTATATTAGCCACATACACACAGCTCCTAGTGACCAAAACGGTCCACATCTTCAAAGCGAGCAATTGCAAATCCCAAGCCATCCTTTATAACTAATCCTCGAGTAAGAACCTCGAGGTGCCCAAAAGCTCAGGGAGGGAGGAGAAATAAAGTTTGGGAGTATATTTTGGAGAACTAGGAAATACGAAAAAGGGTGAAGAAAAGGCGGGATCTAAGCGAGGAGGAAACAACAGAAAAGAAAGCTTAAAGGAAAAAGTTTTGTCTTGTGGCCTAACTCTCTTGAACAATTAAGTTCTTAGGGGTGTTTCAGCACCTAGTACCTAATACAGCCCCGGTATGGGAGCTACTAACCCAATGTTCGCTAAGAGTGTTAGAAAGCAAAAGGCAGACATGTAAAGCTTTCTGAAGAGTGTGAGAGAAAGAGATTCCCGACAATGAGAAATACAAATGAGAAATTGAAACAGGCAATTTTAAACACAAGAATTCAAAGAAAATTACCCAAAGATGAAGTTTGGAAATCAACTAAAGAGTTACAGGGAAAAGGAAGGTAAGCAGTTAAGTAAGAAGAAGAAAGAGTTTGGGTAATCTTAACCTAAAAATTCATCTATCCTACCCATTACCCAGGCCTAACATTACAAGCACGAAGGCAGGTGAAGGTTAGGAATTTACCACATTAGTGGAGATCAATATGAACAACAAGCATATGGAACTTGGAAACTATTCAAAGGATCAAAACTGTGAAGAACCTTTGAGGGTTAGCTGACTCACTAAGAATTGAGGAAGAAGACTAACCTACTCTTCACCAGGATCAATTGACTAAACTGTTTATAAAACAAATTCAACAATTTAGTTATGTACACCTGATTGAGTAGAAACTAACCTTTATCTGGACTTGAAGCTAAATATACAATAAAAGAATGCAATTTAAGTTTTTCAATTAAATTGGTTGCAATTGCAAAACAGAACAGAAAAATGTCCTTTTGTTTGAGGACAAACAAATCTTTATTTTCTTTGCTTGAGGACAAGCAAAATTTTAAGTTTGGGGGAGTTTGATGAGCTTAAAGTCATCTATTCCCGATCCATTTTAAGTTATTTTATTATTCTAAAAGGTTGATTTATGTGTAGGAATATGGAGTCTTCGCAAGCTGTGTGCGCCAGAGAATTCAAAAGAAGCGAAATTACAGTGAGGAGCGAGAATGTGTTTGGCTTGATATTGATGTAGCTGGCGGAAGGAAATTGCGACGGGAGAGGGGCGCAAAAGGATTAAAAGGATTTGATGTCGGTAAAAGCCTTTGCGACAATCAATACATATTAAGGTTGCAACTACAAAGCTCGGAGTCGCAAATGAATCGTAGTGAAGACAAGCGGTGGCGTGAAGAAACTCAAGTCAATGACGGAATTGATGAAGAAGAAGACATTATGTCGCGACATCATTCAGTCGCGACAAGTCGCTTTCCGTCTGATTGACAATGAGGTGCTGACATAAAGAAGTCGCGACATAAAAAGAAATCAGCGGCAGAAGACTAAGCAGTGGTGAACATTTATGTAGCGACATCACGAGATGCGATGCGACCTCCGGCCTTCATCGAGAAGCTGATCCGACATCGACTTGCGAGGAAGCTAAGGTCAGCGACATCATTCAAATGGTGCGACGCCGATTCTAGCGAAAAAGAAGATCAGCAATCGGTATCGCGACTAATGAAATGAAGTGTGACATCATTCGTGGTCGCGACAACGGTTAGCGCATGAAAGAAGGTCGGCGACCTTTTGGTTTGTAGCGACATCAGATGAAAAAAGACTTGAGGTCGCGGCATCATTAAGCGGTCAGCGACGCGAAACAGGAATAAGTCGCGACATCACAAGAATTCAGCGACGTGCATCTGAACCGTAAGGTCGAGACCCAATAACATTTGTCGCGATATCAAATACAAAGAGGTAAAGGTCGGCGTCGATGGCTGTCGCGACTATGAGTTCCAAAAGAAAGAGGTCGGCGATAGATCAAAACATTTGCGACGCCAGCTCCACCAAAGACATGTCGCGACGAAGCAGGAAGCATGCGCGAGCGGTATTACAACATGGTATGACAAAGACTTCGATGTCGCGCGGTATCAACAAAGCAGGCAGTTAACGATACAATGAGGTGCATCGAAATTAAGGCCTTTAAAACCTATAAATATGGCTGCTCTGCTGAAAGACCTTGTGGATGAAACGACGAAAGAGATGCGGGTTCTTGAAGGCTCTTGTTTAATTTTCTTTTCTTATTTGATTTATTTTAGATTAGTTTATTTTCGATTAAATTTGGATACGGAACGTTATATTTGTTAAAGTTTTAAATTTGAATGCGGATTTATATTTCTTCAAATGCTGTGCAGTTTGTTTGAATTCCGGACAAATTTTGAACCCAGAACTACCGAGTTTTCGATTTGTGATGGTTTTTCTTGATCGACAAGTAATGTATGTAAGGTGGCAATCAGTGATTTAGAATCTAAACTGCATTGAAATGATTCTATTGTCGAAATTATCTTCACAAATTTTATTCATTCATCTTCAGACCAGGTTTGTAAATCTACTTCTTGTTTGTTTATTTGTAGATTGATCCAATATCAGTCTCTATACCCATAGGATTGTTTTAAGCTGCGATTTCAGGGAGGCCCTCACAGGTGACACGGAGAAGGCATTTATAGAGTTGAACAATTTCACGGGAGGTATGCGAACTGATATTGACAATCCTAATGTGCTCTGTGTAATTAGTCGATACATCCTCTTCTCACTTGAAACCGAGAATGAGTTAGTGAGTTATCAATTTTAAGCATGCGAGAGAGTTAGCTCGATTAGAATAGTGAACAATCCGGAGTGTTAAACGGATCTAATGAGGAAAGAATGAAATTGTTCTAATTTACCGAGAAGAAGCCGAGTATAGTGTAAATACATTACAATGACTACAATTTAGGAGCTAAAGTTTAGATCCTTATTGTGGTATGAAGTATTGAGAAAGAAAATGCCCCGGAAAAAGGCTACCCCAGTTAAAAAGTAGTTATCTAGCCTTTGAATTCGAGAGAAGCGAGTGAAGGTGAGATGAATAGTGGGGGTTTTGGAGAGATCCAGCTGCACTATCATATTCATGAGATATTTTTGATACGGCTGGTTGAGAAGCAAAACTTACACAAAAGTATGGGAACTGATTCTTCCTGATAGTTTTATTTTCAATGTTCCACTTATAGAATGGCCCATTGAGTCTAAATTTGTCATGTCATTATTTTTGACATTCAATTTGTTGTTATTCAAATTTCATTTTTTTTGTTTTCATTGTTTTCACGGCTTTCAAAAGCTAATTCAAATTGCTATCATAGTCCAAATAGTAGCGAGCTTTGTGACGGGGTAATTGATTGAAATTTCTTGAGATCTCACATTGGATCAAATGGATAAATCCACTTTATTACTTATTCGACTGTGCACTTCATGAATCATGGATCAACATAAGAAAAGAAATGTAGCTATTCTTGAAACCATTTTATGTAGTATATTTACGGAAATATAAATCACTTGGAGTTTCTTAGCATATTCTTTGGGGATTAAAATAAAACCTTTAGTAAATTGTAATATAAATTTGTACATGTCTTTTGAATTAAACGACAAGTTGATAAGAGTAAATGGAATAACTCTTGGATCTCTTGGTATATTTTGGTTGGATATGTTGGTGTGATGTTTATGCGGGACCAGTGGCCATTTTACTCATTTAATTGGATATGGGCAGATGTAGTCTGACTGTTGAAATATTAGGCCCAGTGTGTACTGGTAGAACTCCTCGTCTGAAGAGGACTACCTTAGATTTTTAAGTGAAATAATATTAAAGTTTACCCCGACATTCTGTGAAATGTCCGTAGGTTGTGGGTTGTCAACGGACACCCCGGTTTTGGGGCGCCACATATATATTTTATATATTATAATAAATAAATAAATAACTTTGTTATAAATTTTGACAACATTTCCATCTTTTGTAGAGTTTTTCACAAAATTTTACACTTGTGGAGTTTACCATAATGTCATTGCTTAAGACTCATGGTTGGTGATGGAGGATAATAGAATATAGGTCATTAAACTTAGATCATAAATAAGATATCATAGAAATAAACATCATCCAAATGGAAGAAATCAGCCTATAATCTCACATTCTTCAGGTGAATATTTTGACAGCTCAAAATCATTATTTATAGATGCAATACCCCAGTATCATCAGTTTTAGTGTACAGTCATTTAATACATTGATTTGCTGCTTAAAGAACAGAAGCTACACTTATTAAGAGTGAACCCTACTTATGGTAGTACGACAACAGGAAATATAGTGAAAGAATGGTAGGATCTCTATAAGCAGTTGCAAGCAGAGGGCAAATAACGGAGCACATAAAACGGAGGTTCAATAGAAAATAAAAGAAAGAAAGGAAAAATTGCTTCTGATTCCGAACATGAGTTCTTGAAAACCACTTTTGCTAAATAATGCTCACGATTAAATGCGAAATCTTAAGTAAAAAAAACACAGCTTCTGGCTGCAAGAAATTCAACAAATAGATAAAGAAATCGGTTTAAGACAACAAAAAAAATTCATAATAGGAGTGTAGTCAATTAGAAGCGAAAATGTCGGTGGCGCGAAATTGTCCTCGTGCTAACATCGTTGCCTCCCATCCCACATTTGATTTTGATTCATCATTCTGTCTCTCCGTGACCGCCTATTCGTTTATGGAAACCTAAGGACAGCCCTCTCATTAGCGTCCATCGGCAATTTCGTAGGCCAACCTCAAAATTTTCTCCCCTCTACACCCCTTTCTTGAGTCTTTTCATCAACCAAGCAAAGGAATCCATTATGAGCGACCAGTGAAATTAAACCTAGCAAGAAGAACAAACCATAAATGATCCTCACCGAGCACCCACCGTGTCAACCAATAATCAAGTGAATCTCCTCCCAACACAAACACAGAAAAGGAAAAAAAAAATGAAGGGATTAGAATCAAGTTAGGGTTTTCAAGTTAGGGCTTTCTTAGGGTTCGGGGATGATCAGAGAATGAAGATAGTCGGAGAAAATATAGAAAAATAGAAAGAGGAAACTAAGGCATGTTTGGGTAAGGCTTTTGAAAACATAAAAAAACCTTTATGTGTTCTTTAAAAACTCTATTTTATGCTTTAAATTCAATGCTTTTGTGTTTTTTAGGAAAAAAAACTGAAAATTAAACACGTTTCTCCTATTTTTTTTCTCGTGTTTTAAAATAATTTTTTTTTTCAAAATCTATAAACTAAAGTAGATTGATTCACAAATAAACAATTGAAACATTTAAATTTTAAATGAAATGCACTTAAAATTTGACAGTCTTTTAAAGGGTGATAATGAAATCTAAAATCAACTATCCATGAAGGTTCTTTCATAGTTTTAGGCTATGTTCAGATCAGTTAGACATTGTTTCTTATAACACAGGCTTCTAGTCAAAACGTTTTTTGACACCTGCTTAGCGCGGTGTGCCGGCCTCCACAATCTGGTGCATAGCATTCAAAATCACTGTGAAGCGAAGCCGTATTGCTTGCT
The DNA here is from genome assembly GCA_016808115.1 of Tetrastigma voinierianum. Taxonomy (NCBI): domain Eukaryota; kingdom Viridiplantae; phylum Streptophyta; class Magnoliopsida; order Vitales; family Vitaceae; genus Tetrastigma; species Tetrastigma voinierianum. The sequence goes on along the minus strand of JAEQBH010004190.1, from coordinate 75,545 downwards.
TAAAACTCGTATATTTTTTTTTTCTTTTTTCAACTTAGGATTTAGTGCAAAATCTTAGCGTGATAAAACCTCGTGACATGGCCAATTTGCGTATAGGATGATCCAAATCCTGTGTATACACAATTTACATTTTTCCAAAATATGTGACCCGGCAACCCAGCACATTTTCACAACTACACTGTGGCACATACATATGCTTTCATTATACCAATTCAAAGTGTTTCCTTACAAAATATTATTAATACTTGGCACTGCACAAATGTCGGAGAATCCTAATATGCTCGGTAGGTATGCTGTACTTGGAAAATAGTTTTTAAAATACAAAATAATGAGCTAAACGAGCTCAGTGAGTGTATGTTTTATAAAATGTTTTTATTTTTCAGGAAAACATCTCAAAACTGTAAAACTTACTTTTACAATTATTTTCCAAAAGTCTTGCTTGCTTACTTTAAAAGTTTCTAAAGCTTTTCTGTACTTGCTTGCTTTTAAAAGTATATAAAACTTTTAATACTTGCTTGCTTGCTTTTAAAAGTTTATAAAACTTTTATTACTTGCTCACTTGCTTTTAAAAGTTTATAAAACTTTTCTCAATTCTCTTGCTTGCTTGCTTTACCTTGCTTGCTTTACCTTGCTTGCTTTAAAAGTTTATAAAAACTTTTAATACTTGCTTTAAAAATGTATAAAACATTTCTCAAAACCTTTCACAAACCTCTTGCTTTAAAAATTTCTCAAAACTTTTATAAACACGGGAGCCTGGGCTCAACCGATCGTTTTAAAATCACCACTGGAGCCTGAGCTCAATCGATCGTTTTGAAATATAAACGGGAGCATGTGCTCAACCGTTTGCTTTAAAACTCTACGGAAGCCTGGGCGACCATGAACTAATGGTTGATTTTTCAAAACTATATATCATGCTTATAAAAACATTAACCATTGGAGGCCTATTTTTGCTTGCTGTACCCTAGTGAACACGGGAGCTTGTGCATCGACCGTGCCGGTGGAAAGACCTGTGTCCGCATCACCTTTTTTCGGTGAATATGGTGGAATTGACCTCTTATGCATGCATCAGCTATAATTTAGTTAGAGCTCATAACCTTATATACTCTGTCGTGCCGGTCTCCTTTAATGCATGATCCTTATGGCCTAAGTTTGCCGACCAGGCAAAACTACAATGCATGTATGAGATCCTAACACCACCGTGCATGTACGGAATACCTCTGACCGGTTTGCTTGCTTAGAACTAGGGAAGGCCTGTTTTCACAAATATTCTTTTTTTTTTGCTTGCTTGCTTGCTTTTAGAAAAATGGTTTTACAATTTAAAACCATTTGCTTGCTTGCTTGCTTGAAAAATGGTTTAATTATTCAAAAACCATTTACTTACTTGCTTGCTTGAAAAATGGTTTACAATTTAAAAAACATTTGCTTACTTGCCTTAAGATGGTTTACAATTTAAAAACCATTAGCTTACTTGCTTGATTGCTTAAAAAAATGGTTTACAATTTAAAAAAAACCATTTACTTACTTTTCAAAAATGGTTTAACTCAAAACCATTTGCTTGCTTTCTAATTCATTGTTTGCTTCTTGAAAATGGTTTGCAAATCAAAACCATGAAATACTAGTGTAAAACAGTTTATAATAATAATAATACACTAGTATTTGGAAAATGAGTTTAGAACACTTACCTTTTACTGCATTAAAGAATTTGAATTACGATTCACAATTTTCCCGCCTTTGCTTTTAGCCTACACATTTGATGTATTAGACCACATACGTCAGCACAACCAACTAAATACTATTCGATATTCACTATGTACTATGCACTATGCACTATGCACTATTCGATATTTACTATGTACTATGCACTATGCACTGTACGTTATGCACTATGCACTATTCGATATTTACTATGTACTATGCACTATGTACTATGCACTATGCAATATGCACTGTGCATTATGCATACGTATTTTTGCGTATTCATACGTATTTACTATTTTATACGTATTCACTATTTCACGTGGAAATTCGATGAATCCGTGATTTTGGGTACCTGCAGCGTATCTCGTCGCGTAGAGTAACTTAACTTTGGGTATAAGTACATTGGTTAAAACGCGTAAATCTGGGGAAAAAAACAAGAATTTAAGTTTTCGAATTTTTACCTGAATTCTCTGTGAAATCCTGTGTTTTTGGTACCCACGCGTAGCCCTCATCGCGTAGAGCACTTTTCGTGTTTATCCCAATGAAATCCGACGGTCAGATTTCCGTAAATCTGAGAATGAAACGAATAAAGAAAAAAAAATTAAAACTCTCTCACCTCACGCTCTCTGCATCATTCCATTCCATGTGCTTCCTTTAGCTTTTTGTCTTTTTTTTTTCTTTAAGTGGGACCCACATGTCCCTTTTTCTTCTTTCGGTCAGTTTCGGTCAGAAACGATTTATTTTGTCACAGGTTTCGATTTCATTTATCACAATTGAATATTAACAAATATTTGCCATTTTTCGGAAATTTTCAAAAATCCCGTTTTCAGGTTTCACTCTACACTCGTTGCTTAGAAATTCGTAAAATATTCCGACTGTCTCGAAATTAAACGAAACTTTTCTAGGTCACTAGATTTCACGAGAGACGAACTTATTTGTGGTCAGGTTCGTCATCCGAGATCTAGAGAATTTTCGAGACTTCCCTGAACTATTTTGACAATTTATTGTTATTATTTTAATATTTAAACTTCCATTAATTATACTTTCACCCCTTCCACTTTCCTTACAATTTTATCCTTTACAATGACACTTAGTGCACATATGCGCCCTTACAGTTACATGTACTGTGCACCTCATCGAGACGGGGTGTTACAATTTTCTTGACAACGCTTTTATCATAAACGTTTTTATAATAATCTTTTTTATAACATGTTCTATATGTATAAAAACGTTTTTGTATCATTAAAATTACAAAAAAGAAAATTTAATATTTAATTATAAAAATAGGATATCATAATAAATAAATAAATTATTATTACAAAAGTATATAAATACATATAAAAATTTATATTAATCAACTATTTTATGATTATAAAAATTTTAAAATATTTATATGAAATATGTGAATTAATGAATAAACATATACAAATTATAAAAAATATTTATAAAAAAAGATTTGAATTAATTAATAAACATAACACCCCACCCCCTACTAGGCTGGGTGTGCGAAGCCACTCCCACGAGAAATCCCTAATAGATTACCTCTAACGACTAGAAACTTTTGTGAAGCGAAGCCATATTGCTTGCTTAAACCCCGTATAAAAATTTTTCTTTTACTTTTTCTAACTTGTGATTTTGAAAAATGTTGGCAGCGATAAAACCTCAGCAGCATGACGGCTGCTGTCACGACCCAATCTGGGGGATCGTAACCGGCGCTAGTGAATGGGGAGGCGTAAGGCCACCGAAACCCGTAGCAAGCCTAACTGAAATACTCATCACGCGACTACCACACGATCACTGCAATATATATCAAGCACATTGCATATATATAATATGCTCGGATACCAAATATCAATAGGGAAGATAAAATCTCCAATTCCCACATACATCACCATCATACACAAATAAACGAGTGCTCCCCGGATTACAAAATATTAATATTCGAAATCTTTACTTGGTGACACCTAGATTAAATAGACAAAGATTAATAATATCATAATAGTACATGTAACCGCCGTGAAGGAAGAGAATTCGGCGGGTTATCAAGGATCTGAAGAAGAAGGACTAACAGTACCTGAAAAATAAATTGAGACTGTCAGTCTCGAGAGTGAGTTAATATCACATAATTCATACCATAACCACAATCTCAATGTTATACATACTTATGGTAATTCATAATATAAACATGGTAATGAAGATTATATTAATAAGGAAATTCACATAATCATGTATACGCACACAACATAGTTCATGTCATAACACAACTATCACATCAATCGAGACATTAGCAGGACCCTATATTCCAATACTATAAGCCCTACGGCTCCTTCCAAATCAATGGGGCCAGGCGCCCAGGAGAATGCTCGACCAGGGTCCTTCACTCCAGTCGACACTTAATCCAATACCCTATAACTGGCGCCCCGAGAGTATGCTCAACCAGGGTCCTTACCTCCAGCAACTAACATATCATAATCCATAGCCCAGGCGCCCAGTCTTGGCTGACCGGGGACCTTACACCTCAGGCATCCACGAGCTTGCTCAACCGGGAACTCATGTCCATCACCAAACCTATAACATAATCGATCAATACCGGTCTCATGATCTGATGTAACCCATCAATTGGTATGTCTACTATAGTTCCTATTACAATCATTACCAAATACAATACACGCTCCACATCCATCATTATAAAGTCTCAATGCGGATATGCTTCTATAACAACTAAATAATTTAATTTACCATAGTAAATATGCCTTTAGTAGTAATAATCATGTAGTGATGGCCAGTGTAGCTTAATGCCATAAATCTTGTATTTCGTAAGATGGTATGTTATAAACTATATGATATCAACTCATTGAAGGAATCGGTCTCAGGGCTGGCTTTACGCCTCGAAATTTATACAGGCGTGAGCGTGGACAATCTAGAGATAGAAAAGACATAATCAATATCAAGATTGAGGTTTAAGAAACCTTAGCTCTGTTCAAACTGAACAATTCCACAGGCTAACCAGTAGAGATGTAAAACGCATCTTAAGATTCTACAGAAAATTGTGAACCACCCTACTTGGACTTAACTCCCTGTAAAACAAGTCCAGAACCTGCTAAATAACATTTCCAATATACGATCGTCAACATGAGGCGGGTACACAATTACAATTTGTGCGGAGCTCGTCCCAAATCCATCAAATCAACAATTTGTATTCACTTAATATACACAATCAATCTTAGTAACTACTTCGGATCATACAATACAAGTAACTAATTCAAACGTAGTCAAATCGATGGACATATTCAGCATACATTTTGAACAATTAAAATCGATTATCGGACAAATACGATTTAGGTTCCCACACGTTTTTAGGGTATAGATTCTTTGCAGAAACTTCGAATGTAGGCCTGATCTGCCGTCGAACCACGAGCGGGGGCGAAGCGCGGTTCTATCACAGGCCGCGCTTGATCCGCCCGCGCGCGCGACGGTGGCGGAAAAATTGAGGTTCTTAGGAATTGATTCTAAGGACACCCGCGAAGCTAAGCTCAAGGACGAAATGTGATCGTTTTAAGTCGGAGAGGGACCACGGGTGTGGTCGGGCCCGGCCGGTCCCCAACTCGGCGAGCTCCACCCTTCCAGTTCACGGCAAAAGCGATCTTGGAGCGTCGATCAAGGGTGGATCCTTAAGTTTTGGGGCGGAGCTGAATCCGGTGTCGGGGTTCCAGGCGGAAGTGGCGAAATGGCGGAAACGGTGGTGGCGGCAGGCGGAGAGAGAGCCTTTTGCGGGCGTGATTGTGAGCGGGCAGCTTCGGGCGAGACCAAAGCGGGACTTAAAGTGGCGGTGATGGTGTTACCTTTCCGGTGTCGGACGGCCGGATCGAGTGGGCGGGGAGCGGGCGATCAGCGCCCGCGAGAGGAGTGGCGGCAGCGAGAGGAGAGAGAGAGGGAGAAGAGGTTTGTTGGTAGTTTCCCCTTTTCCTCCCTTCATTCAATTATATTACTTCATCTATTTTAATTAAGACATGATTGTGCAATTTACACTTTGACTAAGGAAAATTTAGTATTTAAATAAATAATAACTTTAAATTAACCTTTGATAAATCGAAATAAATATTAAAACAAGTATGTAAATACTTTAAATAGCCAAAAAATAATTATTATGACCCGAAATAATTGTAAATTTCCATATACGTAATTAAAAAAAATTCGATAGATAAATCCGAAATTAAAACTCAATAATTAAAAATTTAAATTGCTCCAAATTTACGGGTATTACAGCTGCGTATAGGACAATTCCAAATCCTGTATACACAATTTACACTTTATCCAATTATGGCAACCAACAACCCAACACATTCTCACAAAACTACACTATGCACATACATATGCTCCATTATACAAATTCAAAGTGTTTCCTTACAAAATATTATTTATAACATCACTTGTACAAATGTCAAGAAAATCCTAATATGCTCCAGCATCTGGTATGCCTGTACCTGGAAAATAGTTTATAAAACAGGAAAATAATTAGCTAAACGAGCTCAGTGAGTGTATGTTTTATAAAATGTTTTGCTTTTCCGGAAAACATCTCAAAACTGTAAAACTTTCTTGTACAATTATTTTCCAAAAGCCTTGCTTGCTTACTTTAAAGTTTCTAAAACTTTCTGTACTTGCTTGTTTTTAAAAGTTTCTAAAACTTTTATTACTTGCTTGCTTTGCTTTGCTTTTCTTTAAAAGCGTATAAGACTTTAATTGCTTGCTTGCTTGAAAGTTTATAAAACTTCTCAAAACTTCTCTTGTTTGCTTGCTTTATCTTGCTTTAAAAGTTTCTAAACCTTTTAATCAAATCTCTTGCTTAAAAAGTTTCTCAAAACCTTTCACAAACCTCTTACTTTAAAAGTTTCTCAAAACTTTTATAAACACGTGAGCCTGGGCTCAACTGTTCTTTTTTTTTTTTTAAATCACCACGGGAGCCTTAGCTCAACCGATCGTTTTGAAATATAAACGGGAGCTGTCTTTCAACCGTTTGCTTTTTAAATCACGGAGCACAGGGGGCTTGGCGTATCAAACTCTCTGAGAACTGTGCTCAGGTGCACAAATGGTTGATTTTTGAGACTGTATAAATATGCTATAAAACATCAACCACTGGAGGCCTATACTTGGCAGTGTACTATTGAACTTGGGGGCTTTGGGCATCGGCAGGTACTTGGTGGAAGGACACGTGTCGCATCACCTTCCCGGTAAATATGGTGGAATTGACACGGGTCTCCATCACCATAATTTAGTGCGATTAACCCCATACTCTGTCGTGCCACAGTCTCCTTTAAATATGATGCCACGACCACAAAATTTGCCGACCGAGACAAAACTAAAATGCATGTATGATATCCCTAACACTGCCCGTGCACGTGCGAATACCCTGGCCGTATGCTTGCTTAGAACTAGGGATTTTAGTTAGGCCTGTTTTCACAATTATTCTTTTGCTTGCTTGCTTGAACATGGTTTAATAATTCAAAACCATTGTTTGCTTACTTGCTATTTGAAATATGGTTTTACAATTTAAAACCATTTGCTTGCTTGCTTGAAAAATGGTTTAATAATTCAAAACCATTTGCTTATTTGCTTGCTTACTTGAAAAATGGTTTAATAATTGAAACCATTTGCTTACTTCTTTAAATATGGTTTACAACTCAAAACCATTTGCCCCTTTCAAATATGGTTTTAAATCAAAACCATTTGCTTATCTTTAAATTATAGTTTTTCAATTTAAAAACCATTGCTTGCTTTTCAAATATGGTTTACCACAAAAACCGTTAAATACCAGCATAAAACAGTTTATAATATAATACACTAGTATTTGAAAAATGGTTTAGAACACTCACCTTTTTGTTTACCAAAACTTGAGCACGACTCATGACTTTAAGTGACTGGCACACAGCTACACTCCAAGCCAATCTGACGAAACATTAATCGCCTGCTTATAGCGTAAAACTTAACGTACTTCACTATTCATAGTACTATTCATACGTATTCACTATTTACTATTCACTATTCACTATTCACTATTAATACGTATTTATACGTATTTACTATTTCATACGTATTCATACGTATTCACTATTTCACGTGGAAATCCGGCGAAATCCCGTGATTTTGATACCCACGCGTAGCTCTCGTCGCGTAGAGTAACTTTAATTCTTGGTCCGAAAAATTCGACCGTTAGAACGTCATAAATCTGAGAAAAACCAAAAATTAGGATTTTCCAAATTTTACAGATTACCGGTGAAATCGGAGTGTTTTGATGCCGCATTTCGTAATCCTCGTCGTAGAGTACACTTTTAGTTGGCACGGCCAATTGACGATTGATTTAGGTAGATACAGAAAAAACAAAGGAATAAAAGAAAAATAAAAAAAAATCGATACCCACTATATTCACATTCTGCCGTTTTCTCCTTTCCCTTTTGCTTCTATCTTTTTTTTTTTTTTTTTTGAAGTGGGACTCACATGTCCCTTTTTCTTTCCATACCGGTCATTTAGCCTGAAAGCAATTTATTTTATCCGTTTTAATTCGATTTATCGCCAATTGAATTGCTTTAAATATTTACCATTTTTTGAGATTTTAAATCGTTTCGCGTTTCACTCTACGTCACTGAAGTCGTAAAATATTATTGTCTCGGAATTCAAGAAACACTCTGGTCACTAGATTCATGAGACAATTTAGCAGTATGATCAGTTTTGTCGTTCGAGATCTAGAGAGAATTTTGAACCCCCGCAAACAATTATGGCAATTTTTTAATATTGCTATCCTTTTAAAATTCCATAATTTGTACTTTCACCCCCTCCACTTTCCTTAATTGCAAAAGTGTCACAATTATTTGAAAACTTTACAATTTTATCATATGCTCTTGCCCAATATTCGATGACGCCAGTGCGTATATGCTGGCCTACCGATTCGTATCTTTGTGCGCATACTTAGGACGAAGTGTTCACAGTATTAATAAAAAATTAAAATAATTATTTTAATAAATTTTTTTTTACGATTATATAATTTTTTTAAATATTTACAAAAATATTTGAATTGTGTGAATTTTTAAGATGTATGATATTGAAATCTAGAAAATTCAATTTTACGAAAAGAATAAAGCAGTAATTTCAGTTGAAAACTGAAAATTCTCTAGATCTGGATGAAGGAAATGGATTACACCATTAAATTCGTCTCGTGAAAGTGAAATCTAGTAACCTAAAATTTTCATCGACCTCGAGATAAACTAAAATAATAATAATAATAAATAATAATAATAATAGTAATAATAATAATAAATAATAATAATAATAATAATAAAAGGATAAAGTCAAAATGGAAAAGGGAGAACTTGAGGGAAGCACAGGAGAGGAGAGAAAATATTTTATTTTTTTCTCTCTTTCCTTCTTTCTTAGATATATGAAAATTGGACCGTAGGTTTTTATCGGGGCTGAAGGCAAAGTTGATCCATGCGACGAGAGTTACGCGTGGGCACCAAAATCTTAGAGTTTCGTCAAACTCCACGAGGTAAGGAATTTTCCTACTTGTGTTATTTCTAGCCTAAAGGCTATTTAATGGTTTGGAATTGGCTTAGAGGCGAAAGGACGTAAATTCGCCTCAAATTTGACTGAAAGGTAGAGGGAATTTTAGGAATTGGAATATTTTCGACAATCCGGCTGAATTTCGGGATTGTTTTCGACGCTTTGGGTTGAATTGAGATTGTTTTTAGACAAATATGACATAATTTTTCGGACTATTTTCAGCAAATGACCGCGGTCGAGGTTTGTTTCGTCCCGACCGATGTCTTCTGCGAAGGTGTTTTGAATATTCGCGATGAACTCACAGTGACCAAGAGGTGCCAGGCATGGTCTCATATTCAAATAATTTGTGTGTTATTACTAGAAAATGAATAACCGTGAATAGTAAATACGAATAGTAACATAAATAGTGACAATTGAAATTATTTTTTCAGGTGAAAATGTGTATGGTCGAAAGATTCAAAATGAATTCCTCGCGGTTTGTTAATTACAGCCCATGTGAGCCAATTTTGGTGTAATTGATCGCGGAATTTGCATAACATGTTTTATGCGACGAATTACGTAATATATATGCATGTGAATATATTAGCATGAATGTGTTGGAATTGATATCATACATTCCATACGTGACTGCAACCTAGAAATTAGGTGAGAGTGCATAGTTGAGATCACACCGTGCTAGGTGTTTGATGGTGTGTCGTGAGTATTATCTGCTGTGGATCAACACCGTAGGGGTGTTGATTAGTAATGATTAATAAGACAACGCCCAAAATGAGTCGCACGGGTTAAGAAAATGGAAATGGCTCATCAGACTTCATATGCACTAGGGACAATTCTAGAACAATAGGAGTGAGTGCATGAGGTGGTTTCTTAAGAGAATTGTTTTGAGGGTTGACCAACAATATTATTTATTGGAGTGTGTTCACTACAAAGATCGAGTGGTTGTCCAGGCACATCAATCGTCGGAGCCCGCCCAATTGATATACATAGGAGGGAGGCCGGGCCATATAATATCAATCGTCTGAGTCCCCCAATCGATATACATCGGAGGGTCCATAAAATACCATCTGAGTCCGTCCACCATTTATATCTGAGGGTTGTCCACGGTTAAAAACAAATAATCTTTGTTTGGAAATGGTTTTCATTCATGGAAAAAATGCATGTTTGAGGGAGCTGAGAACTCGAGGCATACGGGTGTAAGAGAACCGCTATATCATAGTTCTATGGTGTAAGAGACCACAGATCACCAAAAAGTTATTGTGACGCCCAAACCCGGGTCCGTCGACCAATTCACAACCTCGGAATACAAGTGGTGATCGGGTTACCCGACGCCACTTAGAAAAATCGGGCGTAGTCTCCTTTGTAATGGAGCTCTACCCAAATACAACTCAGAATTATCACAAAACACCCCAATTCAGTCCCCAAAACAAGGGAAGTGGGCTGTCCATCGCAGCCCACTCATCCTACATCGGTTCCAATTTTGAAACCGATTTCCTAGCTATTCCCGGTCTCATGCATACTAACATAGAATTTAATACACACTTAACACAACAAATTTCACAACAGCTGGCATCTACTCTGGCCGTCCTAAAAGTCTCCAAATTTTGCATACTCATTCCATGTTTTCGGGACCGATCAAGGCACCTAATCCCTACTTTTTCCATATCAAGCATGCATTTTAATACCAAATTTCCACACAAACAGCACCCAACTTTCGACAACACGGTCTAAAAAATCTCAAATAAATTCAAATAATTCGTCCCAAGCTTCGACTGACAACGGCCCTCACGGCCTCTAAACCAACCGAACATCGAAAAACTTAAAAATGGGAATAAACGCGTTAGGGAGAAAATCCTACCTCTGGTTGTCAAAACTCGCAAACCCGGGTCCACGCGTAGCTCGCCTCCGCGCAGGTAACGTTTTCCCTTCCCGCCTCCGCTGAATCCAACGGTCCGACGCCGATTTCTGTGAGAGCAAGGAAGACCTTCTCTCTAGAAAAGACTCCATTTTCTGCTTAGCCACTGCATCCCACGTTTCTCATCTCTTCAATTTGAGGAGATGAAGACTATTCCCTAATTTGTCTTTTGTGACTTAAAAAATCAAATCTCTAAATGACATGTATGTCCCTCTTTCTCAGATTTGATTTTCGGCACTATCTCGGCCGTCCATTTTCATCATTTCTCTACTTATACCAATTTATGGTACATGAGTATTGATGCTTTATGCGCCTTCGTCGATCGGAAACGTTTTACGGCACCGAAATGCTATGCCTCGAAAAACGGTAACTCGACCGTCTTTAAAATTACTAAATTTTACGTGTTAACTAGATTTTACGAGACCATTCCAACCCGCATGATCCAAGCTCAGCCATCTGAGATCTAGAGAATTTAACATAGATTTTAACCGTAATTACAATTTTGTAATCAAATTACGATTTTGCCCTTATTCCGTAAATTGAATTTCTGGTCTTACAGCTATGTTGCCCAAAGAAGACACACGGCCATGTTTATCACATAGACTTCAGGTTATGTGATAGGAGTCGGATTGACTCGGGATTTGGTTGCCCATTGTCACTTGCATTAGGTAATGGAGCCGATGAGGGCTCAGCCACTCGGGTCATTGGTAATACTAGTGACGCTTGTCACAATGGGCGATGTGACGCGAGACGTAGTTCACAGACGCCTCTAAAAACTCCGGGGTCCGTTGACAACCCGTCAACTCCGCGGAATACTGTAAGGCCGGGTGACCCGACACCTCTCACGAAAATCGGCAGCCCCTTGTACTGGGAGCTCTACCCAATACGTAACCCGTCCTAATAATCAAAATGACCTCACCGGGTCCATATACAACTAAAATGAATAAAATTGGCCACTTGGGCCCCTGCATCAACACTCACAAAATAATTCCAACCAATTTTATTACATGGTTCAAGAGTTGATTACACTCTAAATACAAACATATATTAAACTTAAGAGTTTTAATACATGTTGTACCAAAACATCAAATCCACAAGTCGGCTTTCTTCTAAATACAGCCTCTAATGAGTGCCGCCTTCCCGACGCTCCTCAGACCTCGAAATAATATTCCCCGACGGTGGCGGGATTTATTGCCCAAGAAGGAATTACCCTAAATGAGTTACTCCCCACCTAAGTGCACATGCAATGATTCAATATAAATACACACTCAAGCAAATACGTGATCCTACTTGAATGTCTACATGTCATGGATGAGAATGTGACTCACCCTATCCCATATCCCGAGTCCCACCGACTCCCCACATGCAAGTTGCTGGCATGAGCTACTCGCTATTTTTCCCCGATGACAAACCCAAGATTTACTCTTAATCTTTTCATTTTTCATTTACAACCATTTACCTCAAGTCCTCATTGACTCCCTCAAACATGCATTTTTCCATGGATGAAAACCATTTCCAAACAAAGGTATTTGTTTTTAGCCGCGGACAACCCTCTGATATAAATAGTGGTCAGACTCCGATAATCTATTTTGTGGACAACCCTCCGTTGTATATCAATTCGCGCACCCGACGATTGATATTATATGGACAACCTCCGATGTTGTAGTGGACACTCCGGCTAATTATACTTGGGTCAACTCCGAAACACCTTCGGCAAGAACCACCCTACGACTCACTCCTATTGTTCTAGGGTTCCCCAGTGCATATGGAATGCAATGAGCCACTTCCATTTCCTTAACCTGTGCGACTCATTTGGACGTTGTCCCATTTATCGAACCCACTAATCAACACCATACGCAGTGTTGATCTACAACCGTGTACTCACGACACACCATCGAACACCTAACACAGTGTCAATCTCAACTATGCACTCACACCTAATTTCTAGGTTACCCCGGTGCATATGAGATGCATTATGCCATTTCAACACAATTTATACAACACATGTCAATCCATCATCATGCATATATTGACACTACATGGCCTTCAAGTGTTATTCAATTCCTAGTAATAACATCAAAATTGGCTCACTGAGCTACACACAATTATATTTTTTATATAATTCAACATCCATATTAATACATTAATTAGTATGTGATTAACATTCTATTTTGCACAACCCGGCTCATCCACTACACACCATGCACACAAACACATGGACGTTTTGGTCTAATTATACAAACCGGATCAAGCGGTCAAATTCCAAATTCGTAACAAAGGCCGCCCGCGGGCAGCCCACTCATCAAACATTGGTTCCACTTTTTGAAACCGATATCAAAGGCCATTTCCGACCTCATACACACCAAAACATAATTTATTGCATAAATTACACCACTAGCCGTCCAAACAGTCCGTGGACTGTCCAAAACGGCTCCAAAAATTCCAACAATTCGGTCCCAAGTTTTGGGACCGATCAAACGGCCGTTCAAGGCCTCAAATCAACTCAAGCATTTACAAAACACTTAAACAATGGGTAAAACAAGTAGGATAAAACCCCTACCTCACGGAGTTTGTCAAAAACTCCCGAAACCGGTGTCCACGCGTAGCCCTCGTCGCGTAGAGCAACTTTCCTTCTTGGCCCGAAGAAATTCGACGGTCCGATCGACCGGAATCCTAGAGAGAAGTTGCACACTCTCACTAAAAACCCAATCCTAAGCTCACTACATCTCCATTTCCCCCTTCTGCATGTTTTCTCCTTTTTTGAAGAAGAAGACCACTATTCAACATTTTGTCTTATTATCTCATTAAAAATTCTCATAATTCCACTTATGTCCCTTCTCTTGGATTTTTGACACTTGGCACTATCTCGGCCGTCCATTTCCATCATCTTTCTACTCATGCAACATGTGTCACATGAGTACATGTTATAGGTGACTTTTGTCACATCACATGTCGCTTTTACTAAGATCCGATACTGATGCCTCGAAGACGGTAAATCTCGACCGGCCTCTAAATTGGACGTAGCTAGATTTCGCGAGACAATTTAACTTGATCCACACATCCGAGATCTAGAAAAATTTGGATTTTTACCGAAATTACCGTTTTGCCATTTTTCCGAAAATTGTAATTTTCTCGGGTCTTACAGAGTCGGTGAGTGACTCGGGATATATTACTCATTGACATATTGAGTGATGGAGCCGGCGAGAGCTCGGTACATGGGGCATGATGAGTCGAGTCTCATTCATGGCATGTAGACATTCATGTAGACATGTGTATGTTGCACTTGGATGTGTGTTTGATTATGCGACCATTGCATGTGCACTTAGGTGGAGAGTAGCCCTTGTAGGAGATTATCACTACTGGGTTTTTCTCACCCCGTCGTAGACCCCTTTCAGTACAAAGGTCAAAAGGCAGACGACCCACCCGTATCTCAGACCGCATATGAAGAAATCCGGATTGTGGCTTTAATATATATTTTGTAAATATATATGGGTTGTATATATTTGTATAAGAGTGATGTAATTTAAACTCTTATGGACTATGGTTTTATAGTCATGTGCTTATATGTTTGAGTATTGATGCGGGGCTCAAGTGGTCATTATTTTACTCGCATATAGACCTTGTGTGGTCATTGTTGATTATTGGGACAGTTGCACTGGGTAGAGCCCCCGCACAGCTGATACTCCGCCTCATTTTTCGTGAGTGTGCCGTAACCCGACATCCACGAGTATTCCACGGATTGACGGGTTGTCAACGGACCCCTGGCTGAGGCGGCCACACCTGGGTATCGTGAGCATAGGTATACGACTACCAGGCTTGAGGAACATGGCTTTTAGGCCATGGCTATTGGTAGCAAATTGATACCAAAGATCATAGCTTGGTATCGGAGTTTAGGTACAGCCATCACCCAGGAGTTCATGGGATCTAAGCCAGACCACGCATGCATCAGGTGTTCCATGTTCAGATTGCTGATTATGTGTTACACATTGCGTGGAAAACTTATACACTGGGGGATGATGTATATGGGAATGTGATTTGGTTATTGCGCTGAAAATTATATGCATGACATATTGTATATAGGAAGAAGTGGAATGTGTTAAGGTTAGGAACTATAACCTTGGGGTTCGAAAATGAAATAAACCTCGAAAGTATTGAATTTTATTGAAATAAATAAAAGGAGTGGCTGCAAGTAGCACCACTTCAGCGACATGAACGTCGGGCCATGGTTGTTAAGTCTATTAGTAATTGGCATGTGCATTAGTCTGACCGAATGAGATTAAATAAAGCTCAAGGCTATCGACATGTGTAAATGGCAAGTCGAGGCCTAAGACATAGAGGTCGTCCACGAGGTGCTAGCCAAGCACCACCAATATTTGACCAGTAGGCCTTTGCTGAGGCCGCCGTTACACTGGCCGCCATCAGATGTGCTACAGTAAATGGTAGTCGTGAGGTCCGGAGTAACCTTTAGAGACGGTTTCACATCAACTCCTCATCGCTTGTTGTGGGAGGGGATCCACAGTGGGCGCACCATTGGTTCCGAAGATTGAGAATGTATCGAGGCTATGGATATTACCCGATGTAGCCAAGACGCTACGATTCCGCCTAGAGGGTGAGTCCTGCTGTGGGATCAAGTTAAAACTCTGTGGATTTGTAGGCAATGACTGGGGCAGAGTTCCACGATCTTTATGAGCAAGTATTTTTCTGCCATCAAGCATGCCAAGGCCCAAGAGTTCCTAGAGTCGAGGCAGAAACGATGATGTTGGACGGAGTACATGGCCGTATTCCACCGAGCCGGGCACGTTTTGGTGATGACTATGTACAAGCCGCATATGGCTAAGGTCGAGAGATTTGAGAATGGACTAAAGTTATCCATTCGGGCATTCAGGGCCTTCGCCTACAGATATGACTTATGGCCTGACAAATCACATATGAGACACGAGGACGACATGGCATTCAGATGCGAAGTGCCTTGGGAAGAGGAAGGAGGATCAGCCTTCTTCGAGTTTGGAAAAGAGACAGAGGACTTCTGTCCCACGAGTGCCCCAGGTACAGGGCCAGCCGGGGCCGATGACATGCTTCTATTGCCATCAGCCTGGACATATGAAGTGGGATTGCCCACCGAGGTATGAATCCTGTTGTCTGGTCGACGCAGCCCCGAAGTATCGGGCAGGACAGCGCAGACACAGTCTATTCCTCCACACCCCAGTATGGGTCAAAGGAACCAGTTTAAGTCGTAGAGTGCTATAGAAGCACCTTCGGCATCACAGTGTGTCGAGGGGGGCCTGATGAGGTCGAGGTCAAGGACGTGGCTCTACGTATCAGACTTGGGACCTGTGGGTTTGATTACACGTTGTACAACAAGCCGAAGGCAGATTCTAAGAGGCAGTGGTACATTTTCATACCTGCATTTGTTGTTTGATGCATCATGTTCATTATTGCATCTTGTGTGAAAGGTTTGAGCTTAGAGGTCGAGGGGCCTCTCGAGTTTAATAGATGGGAAAATTCTCCCATGTGATCTAGGTGAGAGTCGGGTCGATATGCCTGGGATTAGAGTCGAGATCTCGTGGACTTACCACGGTGGACCTTCTCGAGTGGTAGACATATTGGGTTTTGATGTCATTCTTGACAGTGGGATGAGCTGGACAACCCATCTGATTGTCAATGATTGTGACTCCGAGGCAGTTATCATACCCGTACACGATCTTGGAGTTGTGTGGTTGCATATGCATGTGAGTGATACAGAGGTGTGTGGAATTTCAAAATTTAAATTTCGTTGGTAAGAATGAAAAACCCTAAAATTCAATTTTTCTTAAAAGGGTAAACGGAGCCAAATGAAAAACCGAAAATTCTCTAGATCTCGGATGATTCCAAACGGATTGGGTCGTTAAATTCTGCCTCACAAATCTAGCGAATCTTAAAATTCTTCATCAATTCCAAGATAGACTAATTATACGCTTTTCGAGAAGTAGGTGCTCCGATGCCATATATGACCCCAAGAGCGACATACGACAAGAGCTACGTATAGTATTTGAACGCGTGGCTCACAATTAGTCACATGATTGATGATGTAATAAAAGGCAGAAGGAATTAAGAAAAAGAAAAAGAAAAATAACAATAATAATAATAAATAATAATAATAATAATAATAATAATAATAATAATAAAAAGGGATAAAGTCAAATGGAAAAGGGAGAACTGAGGGGAGGTGCGTGGAGCAGGAGAGAAAAATATTTATTTTTTTCTCTTTGCTTTCTCGTGATCTATGAAAATCGGACCGTGAGGCTTTCATCGGACTCGAAGACAAAGTTGATCCATGTGACAAAGAGCCTACGTATAAAGCACCAAAATCTTTAGCCAAACTCGACGAGGTAGTGAATTTTCCTACTTGTGTTATTTCTAGCCTAAAGGCTATTTAATGGTTTGGAATTGGCTTAGAGGCCGTGAAAGGTCGTAAATTTTAGTCCTCAAATTTTTGGAATGAGTGTTGCAATTTTTAGGAATTTTCGGGACTATTTTTGGACAATCCGCATCGAATTTCTGACTATTTTCTGACAATTTGGGTTGACTGAGACTGTTGACAAATATGACATAATTGGGACTATTTTTAGGCATCCCAATTATGTTGAGGTTTGGTTTTGTCTCTCTGGACTGATGTCTTCGGTTTCAGGGTGTGTTTTCGTATCACAACATCTTATGATGAACCGTGAAGGGACCAAGAGGTGCCCTGTTTTATATAGGTCCGATATTTGGGCCATTTTGTGTGTTATTACTAGAAAATGAATAACGTGAATAGTAACATGAATAGTGACACAAAATTATTTTTTTGTGTGAAAATGTGTATGGTTGAGTGATTCAAAATGAATTTCTCGTGTTTGTTAATTAGCCCATGTAAGCTAATTTTGGTGTAATTGATTGTGAATTTGCATAACATATTTTATGTGATTTAATTATGTTAATATATATGCATGTGAATATATTAGCATGAATGTGTTGGAATTGGCATCATGCATTCCATATGCACTGGGGTAACCAAGAAATTAGGTGTGAGTGCATAGTTGAGATCGATTAATCGTGTTAGGTGTTTGATGGTGTGGGGTCGTGGAGTACGACGGCCAGGATCAACACCGCATAGGGTGTTGATTAGTGGGCTTGATTAATAAGACAACGTCCAAATGAGTCGCACGGGTTAAGAAAATGGAAATGGCTCATTGCATTTCATATGCACTAGGACACCCTAGAATAATAGGAGTGAGTGCATGAGGTGGTTTTGACACACCCCCACCCCCTTCCAATGCAAGAAAATGGTCAATCTACCGTAGTCCCCACTGCTACTCCCAACTACCGTAATCCCCCCGTGAAGCGGTCGATTGCTCGCTTAAACCTCGTATAAAATTTTTTTCTTTCTTTTTCCAACTTAGGATTTGCAAAATCTCGCAAATGAGGGCAATCCTCAAAGAAAGCATGACTACGCAGATAGACAATTCCAAACTCGTAGATACACAACTTACACATTTCCAAATATGGCAACCAGCAACCAAATACATTTTCACAACTACACTATGTACATACATATGCTTCCATTATACCAATTCAAAGTGTTTCCTTACAAAATATTATTAATAACAGCACTTGTACAAATGTCAGGAGAATCCTAATATGCTCAAGCGTCCGGTATGCCTGTACCTGGAAAATAGTTTTTAAAGTATAAAATAATGAGCTAAACGAGCTCAGTGAGTGTATGCTTTATAAAATGTTTTGCTTTTCCTGAAAACATCTCAAAACTGTAAAACTCTCTTTTACAAGATATTTTCCAGAAGCTTTGCTTGCTTACTTTAAAGTTTCTAAAACTTTCTGTACTTGCTTGCTTTTACAAGTTTACAAAACTTTTAATACTTGCTTGCTTTTAAAAGTTTACAAAAATTTTAATACATGCTTGCTTTTAAAAGTTTATAAAACTTTTAATAATTGCTTGCTTGCTTGCTTTGATTTTCTTTAAAAGCTTATAAAACTCTTATTGCTTACTTGCTTAGAAGTTTATAAAACTTCTCAAAATTTCTTTTGCTTGCTTGCTTTATCTTGTTTGAAAAGTTTCTTAAAACCTTTCACAAACCTCTTGCTTTAAAAATTTTCTCAAAACTTTTATAAACACGGGAGCCTGGGCTCAACCGTTTTTAAAATCACCACGAGAGCCTGAGCTCAACCGATCGCTTTAAAATCACCATCTGAGCCTTCGAGTCAACCGATCGTTTTGAAATATAAACGGGAGCCTGTGCTCAACCGTTTGCTTTAAAACTCTACGGAAGCTTGGGCGACCGTGAACCAATGGTTGATTTTTCAAAACTATATATCATACTTATAAAACATCAACCATTGGAGGCCTATTTTGCTTGTCAGACTCCTAGTGAACACGTGGAGCCCTGCACGACCGCGGTGGAAGGACCTCGTGTCCGCATCACCTTTTTCCGGGTGAATATGGTGGAATTGGACCTCGCGGTCGCCATCATAATTTAGTTAGAGCTCATAACCTTATATACTCAGCGTAATGCGCGCACGGCCCTTTAAATGTATGATGTATGATCTAAGTTTCCGTCGGCACCAAAGAAAACTACAATGCATGTATGATCCTAACACCACCGTGCACGTACAATACCTCGACCGCCTTGCTTTCTGTGAACTAGATAAGACCTCGTTTTCACAAATTTTCTTTTTTGCTTGCTTGTTTTGAAAAATGGTTTACAATTTAAAAACCATTTTCTGCTTGTTGCTTGAAAATGGTTTAATTATTCAAAACCATTTACTTACTTGCTTGCTTGAAAAATGGTTTACAATTCAAAAACCATTTACTTACTTGCTTGCTTGAAAAATGGTTTACAATTTAAAAACCATTTGCTTACTTTTCAAAAATGGTTTAACTCAAAACCATTTGCTTGCTTTCTAATTCATTGCTTGCTTCTTGAAAATGGTTTGCAAATCAAAACATGAAATACCGCAAAAACAAATTTTTATAATAATAATACACTAGTAATTGGAAAATGGAGTTTAGAACACTAATCTTTTCGCTACTAAAATTTTGAGCACGATTCCAATAATTCCGCCTTGCTTTTATCCTACATTTGGTGTATTAGGACCACATACGCGCTGACAAACCAACTAAATACTATTCGATATTCACCATGCACTATGCACTATGCACTATACACTATGCACTGTGCACTATTCGATATTTATTATGCACTATTCGATATTCACTATGGACTATGCATTATGCACTATGTACTATGCACTATGCATTATTCACTATACACTATGCATTATTCACTATGCACTATGCACTATGCACTATGCATACGTATTTATACGTATTCATTTTTTTATATGTATTTATACGTATTCACTATTTCATGTGGAAATCCGGCGAAATCCCGTGATTTCGCACTCCACGCCGTAGCTCGTCACAGAGTAACTTTAATTCTGTACGAAAAACCGACTAAAACGCTGTGAATTCGAGAAAATAAAAATTTAGGATTTTCCAAATTTTACCCAATTCTCCGTGAAATCCTCGCGGTTTTCGTACCCACGCTGCAGCCCTCGCTCAGAGCACTTTTTCGTGTTTATCCCGACGAAATCCGACGGTCAGATTTCCGTAAATCTGAGAAAAACGAATAGAAGAGAAAAAATAAAATAATCCTCTCTCCTCTCCACGCTCGTCTCTGTTCTCTCTCCGTCTGCTAGCTTTCTTTTGTTGTTTGTTGTTTGTTTTTTTTTTCTTTAAGTGGGACCCACATGTCCATTTTTCTTCCTTTCTCAGTCCGTTTCAGCCCCGAAACAATTTATTTTGTCCTGGTTTCAATTTCCTTTATCCTAATTGAATATTCTTTAAATATTTGCCATTTTTCGGAATTTTTCAAAAATCCCGTTTTCAGGTTTCACTCTATACTCGTCGCCTAGAAATTTGTAAAATATCCCGACTGTCTTGGAATTACACGAAACTTTTCTAGGTCACTAGATTTCGAGAGACGAACTTAACGGCGCAGTCCGTTTCATCATCCGAGATCTAGAGAATTTTCGAGACTTCCCTGAACTATTTTGGCAATTTATTATTATTATTTTACTATTTAAACTTCCATTAATTATACTTTCACCCTCCACTTTTCTTAATTCGCAAAGTGCCACAATTCTTTGGAAAACTTTACAATTTTATCATTTACAATGGCACTTGGCACATATGCGCCTACGCTTACATGTATCGTGCACCTCATCTGGGACTACTATAAATCCTCCTCTTTAGAACATTTCGTCCTCGAAATGAACAAACTAAATTCAAAGGAAAGGAAAATACCTCATTAGGAAAATAATTGAGGGTACTGGCGGTGCATTTGAGCCTCTGGCTCCCAAGTAGCTGCCTCCCTCTCATGATTCTTCCACAATACTTTAACCAAAGGAATCACCTTACTCCTCAACACCTGTTCTTTGCGATCTACAATCTGCACAGGTGTTTCCTCATAAGTCGTTCTCTTACCTGCACCGCTGCTCTCTTAGCACATGTGAAGGATCTGGAATGTACTTCCTTAACATCGACACATGGAATGTGTCATGAATCCTTGATAACTCTGGGGGTAACTTCAACTTGTAAGCTACTGGCCCCACCTTGCTCACAATTTCATAAGGTCCTATAAATTTTGGACTGAGCTTGCCTCACCTCCCGAATCTCAAAACACCTTTCCAAGGTGAAATCTTCAAAAACACCCGGTCACCTATCTCGAATTGCAAGTCTCTGCGATGGTTGTCCGCATAACTTCTCTGTCTATCTCTTGCTTTCTTTAAGTTATCACGAACAACTTTCACTTTCTCTGAATTGATCTGCACTAGTTCAGGGCCTACTAGTCTTCTCTCACCAACCTCATCCCAGCACACTGGAGTCCTACATTTCCTACCATATAGTGCCTTAAATGGAGCCATCTTTATACTGTCTTGATAGCTATTGTTGTAGGCGAACTCCATTAGTGCCAAATGGGTATCCCAACTCCCCTTGAATTCCATCACACAAGCTCTCAGCATATCCTCTAACGTCCGCACGGTCCTCTCGACCGGCCATCCGCCCGAGGATGAAATGTCAGCCGAAATGTAGGCGAGTACCTAAAGGCCGCTTGCAAACTAGGCCAAAACTTGGATGTGAACCTGGGGTCTCGAGCATGAAACTATCGAAACTCGAAACCCCACGGTCTCACTATCTCATCCACATACAACTGGGCCAACTTTTCCAAAGAATCCTCAACATTAACTGGTAGAAAATGAGCAGACTTGGTCAATCGATCAACTATCACCCATATAACAGCATCATGTTGTCTCTGAGTCTGTGGAAGACCTATTACAAAATCCATAGTGATCTTTTCCCATTTCCATACCGGAAGGTGGAGTAATCAGATCTTCTCCTCGCTGGCTTCGATGTCGCTTCACCGATTACGTTAGACATCTAGAGACGAAACTTGCAATCTCTTTCTTCATCCCATTCCACCAGTAATGTTCTTTCAAAGTCTTGTACATCTTGGTACTACCTGGATGCATAGCATATGCAGATGAATGTGCTTCTTCCATAATGTCTCTCTTCAGCTCGCCATACTCTGGCACACACATTCTCTGTCCTTTCACTATCATGCCGTCATCTCTAATTTGAAACTCTGCTTTCTTTCCTTTTTCTATCTCTTCCTTAAGCTTAATCATTTGTGGATCCTGCGACTGCCCTACTAAAATCTGATCCACTAGGAGGGGTCTAACATGAAATGTGGCTAACAAGGCTCCTGAATCCTCAACCTCCAATATCACCCCTAAAACTCTCAGATCCACCAATAGTGGAAGATAACCTGATCTCATATGAGACAATGAACTCTCTGGTCGCCTACTTAAGGCATCTTCTACGACATTAGCTTTTCCTGGATGATACTCAGTAGTACAATTATAGTCCTTAATCAACTCAAGCCATCTTCTTTGCCTCAGGTTTAACTCTTTCTGGGTGAAAATATATTGAAGACTCTTATGATCTGTAAAGATCCTGCAAGGAACACCATATAAATAATGTCTCCATATTTTCAGAGCAAACACGACTGCTGCAAGCTCTAAGTCGTGTGTAGGGTAATTCTCCTCATGCTTCTTTAGCTGTCTAGAGGCATATGCAATCACCCTATCATTCTGCATCAAAACACAACCAAGGCCTTGCCGTGAAACATCACTATAAACCACAAACCCATCTCTCCCATTGGGCAAAGCTAGAACTGGAGCTGAAGTCAATCTACCCTTTAACTCCTCAAAACTCTGTTGACAGACATCTACCCAATCATACTTGACATCTTTTATCGACTGTCGCGGGGCCGCTTATCCGAGAACGCCTCAACAAACTTCCCATCACCTAAACCAAGGAAGCTTCCCGACCTCTCGACACATTCTTGGTGGTTTCCACTTCTGGCCATCGCTTCTATTTTTATGGGGATCCACACTCACCCCTCAACCGAAATCACATGACCTAGAAATGCCACTCGTCAAGCCAAATCGGCACTGCCACCTTCGCGCATAACCGCTCCCTTGTGGTCTCGCAACACAATCCTCAAGTGTTCTAAATGTTCCTCTAAACTACCTGAATACACAAGGATATCATCGATAAAAACTATGACGAACCTATCCAAATACGACTGGAATACCCGGTTCATCAAATCCATAAACGCCATTTACATTAGTCAAACCAAATGGCATCACCAAACTCATAATGCCCGTAATGTCCTCGAATACAAATTTTTAGGTACATCACTTCCTGCACCTTCAACTCCATGATACCCCGACCAAGTCTATCTCTTCGAGTATACTGAGACCCTCGAGTTGACTGAATAACTCATCGATCCTAGGGAGTGGATACCGGGACATGGATGGTAACTCATTCAATCGTCTCTGTAATCTATACATAACCGTGAACTCCCATATTTCTTTTCACGAAAAGAACTCTGAGCTCCCCATGGGGATATGCCCTACGAATAAATCCCTTTACTCAATAATTCTTCTTAACTGAAGCCTTAAGCCTCTCACTACAGAGCCATCCCATAAGGAGGAATGGAAACGGGCCTACCCCTGGATCAAATCAATGGTGAACTCCACCTCTCTATCTGGAGGTAAGCCTGCAATATCATATGGGAATACATCTGGGAACTCTCTAACAACTGGAATCTCATCCACCATAGTCCCCTCCTTCCCTGTCTCCACCACACAAGCTAGATAACCCTGACAACCTTTACACAACATTCTTTGCGTCACATATGAGATCATACTAGAGGATAAATCCTCTCACATTCTTACGAACTTTACCTCCAATTTCCCTGGCCTATGAAACTTTACTTCCTTTTTATAACAATCTAATGTGGCTCTATGGCGAGACATCCAATCCATACCGAGAGCCACATCAAAGTCCCTCATATCTAAGGCTACAAGATCCGCTGGGAACTCTTGTCCCCCAATCAGAACTCTACTATCTCTGACTACTCTGTCTGAGAATAAAGGACTTCCAAATTGGAAGTGGAAAACTCGCACTAATTCTACAATGGTCGGGTCTTTATCCGAAGCGATCTAAGAAATGCTCGATGCAAATGAATGTGTGGGCCCTAGGTCCAATGTATATGCATCATGATCAAGATAGAAATAATATCGCTGACCACACATCCGAGTCAGATCCGCATCTCGCCAGTCACAAAGATAAACTCCGTCCGAAAGTGTCTCTGTCCCATCCCCGGGCACTACCGCCTACCACGACCGCACCTCGCCTCAACTAAGTCCCCAAATCTATTATGAGGAACAACTGACAAATGCACTCTGATCCAGTGCTGTAGTCCTGATTAAAACCTTTTTCACTTCAGGACTTCATCCGCTTGAATATATGGAACCAATTTGACTAGTTCCGAGAACTTCTTCTCATATTCTGACACTGACATGTTCTTCTGTTCTATTTTGAAGAACTCCTCAAATTTGGAATCCTTATGACTATTGAGGAAAGAACCTATCGAACTCTTGCCGGAATTGGTCCCATGATTATGCCATCGTGATACCTCTCTACGCATCCCACCAATCCTAGCCCCGCCTTCCATCGTAAAACCGAAAACAAGACTCTTTTCTCAACTGCAACCCATAACTCCGTGAACCTTATTTACTCCTGGCCTACCATAACCAGTCGCTGATCGCCACCGCCGCACGCTTGGCTCCCGTCAGAGACTTCATCGACCTCCCGCTCTTCCCCACAACCCCAGTGGCTGGTGGAGGTCAGCGACCGCCGATCGGGTCGCTATGGCTACTATCCGTGCAACTGCGCCACCGTACCGCCAGAACAATTTCGCACTCGAGTCTCTCCGACTGGCCTAGATGGTCCAAATTTCGACCCATTGGCTTCGAGGTCGATTCATGTGAGGCTGTGAGCGGAACCAACTACGTGCTCATCTCTCTCAGTACTCACAGACGCTAAATCACTGAATGACTCTCCTAGATGACCCCACGTCCTCTTCCCGACATAAGGTCGTATTTACTAAAAATCAACCGTTTAATACTTAATTCACTCTGACATAAAAATGCACTTTGAACTTAAACATGCATAATGTCAAAACTTATGCTCGATACCACCATGGCGGGTATCATCTCTCCCCGTCCTAGGTTATCAGATACAACCTCGCTCTCGATACCACCCCGACACACCCCACCCCATTCTAGCAGTGGTCGGCCACTCCACGCAAAATTCTGCACCGCTACCTTTAACGACTAAAATCCCTATGGCTTAAGCCGCATTTTTCGCTAAACCCCGATAAAAAATTTTTTTCTTTCTTTTTCCAACTTAGGATTTGGTAAAATATTGGCAACGGAAAAACCTCGCCAAGATGACCTACCGCAAGATGACAATTCCCAAATCCTCGTGATACACAACTTACAAATTTCCAAATATGGCAACCAGCAACCCAACACATTTTCACAACTACACTATGTACATACATATGCTTCCATTATACCAATTCAAAGTATTTCCTTACAAAATATTATTAATAACAACACTTGTACAAATGTCAGGAGAATCCTAATATGCTCCAAATATTCGTATGCCCGCATTCCGAAAATAGTTTTTAAAATACAAAATAATGAGCTAAACGAGCTCGAGTGTATGCTTTATAAAATGTTTTGCTTTTTCAAATATCTCAAATCAGAAACTCTCTTTTACAAGATATTTTAAGCTTTGCTTATTACATTTTAAAGTTTCTAAAACTTTCTTTACTTGCTTGCTTTTAAAAGTTTACAAAACTTTTAATACTTGCTTGCTTTTAAAAGTTTACAAAACTTTTAATACATGCTTGCTTTTAAAAGTTTATAAAACTTTTAATACTTGCTTGCTTTGATTTTCTTTAAAAGCTTATAAAACTCTTATTACTTACTTGCTTAGAAGTTTATAAAACTTCTCAAAATTTCTTTTGCTTGCTTACTTTATCTTGCTTTAAAAATTTTCTCAAAACTTTTATAAACACGGGAGCCTGGGCCCAACCGTTTTTTTTTTAAATCACCACGGGAGCCTGAGTTCAACCGATCGTTTTAAAATCACCACGGGAGCCTGAGCTCAACCAATCGTTTTGAAATATAAACGGGAGCCTGTGCTCAACCGTTTGCTTTAAAGCTCTACTAAGTCTACGAATGCGAACCAAATGGTTGATTTTTCAAAACTATATATCATACTTATAAAACATCAAACTACGGGTGCCTATTTTTGTCATTGCATCATGGTGAACACGGGAGCCTGTGCATCGATTGTGCCGGTGGAAGGACTTGTGTTCGCATCACCTTTTTTCGGTGAATATGGTGAACTGTCATCAATTTAGTTAGAGCTCATAACCCATATACTCCCATACGCGCACGGTCTCCTTAAACGCATTTATGCGACCTAAGTTTGCCGAATTAAAAACCGCACGCATGTATGAGATCCTAACACCACCGTGCACGTATCTAATACCTAATCGTTTGCTTTCTTAGAACTCAAAGACCCGTTTTCATAAATTTTCTTTTGCTTGCTTGTTTTTTGAAAAATGGTTTTTACAATTTAAAACCATTTGCTTGCTTGCTTGCTTGAAAATATTTTAATTATTCAAACCATTTACTTACTTGCTTGCTTGAAAAAATGGTTTACAATTCAAAAAACCATTTACTACTTGCTTGCTTGAAAATGGTTTACAATTTAAAACCATTTGCTTATTTTCAAAAATGGTTTAACTCAAACCATTTGCTTGCTTTCTAGAATTCATTGCTTGCTTCAAAATCTGGGCCAGAAATCAAAACTATGAAATACCAAGTAGAAACAAGCTTATAATAATAATAATGCACAGCACTTAAAATGAGTTTAGAACACTCACCTTTTCTGCTTACTAAAATTTTGAGCACGATTCCACAATTTTCCTACCTTTGCTTTTATCCTACAGAATATCATTTATTGCATCACATACGTCAGCACAACCAACTAAATACTATTCGATATTCACTATGCACTATGCATTATGTACTATGCACTATGCACTGTGCACTATTTGATATTTATTATACACTATGCACTATGCACTATACACTATTCAATATTCAATATTCACTATGCACTATGCACTATGCACTATGCATACGTATGATATCGTATTCATTTTTATACGTATTTATACGTATTCACTATTTCAATGGAAATTCGGGACGAATCCCGTGATTTCTGCACTACTGATACCTCCTACGCGCATGCAACTTTAATTCTGGTACGAAAATCGACAAGTGGAAAAACGTCAGAACTGAAAAACCAAAATTTAGGATTTTCTGAATTTTTACCCGACCTGTAAATCCTTCGTGTTTTGGTACCCACGCGGTAGCCCTCGTCGCTGCAAAGACTTTTCGTTAGCTTATCCCGACGAACCGACTACGATTCAGAACTGAGAAAACGAACAAAGAGAAAATTAAAATAATCCTCTCTCCTCTCCACGCTCGTCTCTGTTCTCTCTCCGTTTGCTAGCTTTCTTTTGTTGTTTGTTGTTTGTTTTTTTTTTCTTTAAGTGGGACCCACATGTCCCTTTTTCTTCCTTTCTCAGTCTGTTTCAGCCCCGAAACAATTTATTTTTTTCCGGTTTCAATTTCCTTTATCCTAATTGAATATTCTTTAAATATTTGCCATTTTTCGGAATTTTTCAAAAATCCCGTTTTCAGGTTTCACTCTACACTCGTTGCCTAGAAATTCGTAAAATATCCCGACTGTCTTGGAATTAAACGAAACTTTTCTATGTCACTAGATTTCTCGCTAGATCTAAACTTAACGCAAATCGGGGTTTCATCATCCGAGACATGTGGTAATTTTCGAGACTTCCCGAACTATTTTGGCAATTCTATTATTATTTTACTATTTAAACCCACACTATACTTTAACCCTCCACTTTCTCTTAATTGCAAAAGTGCCAATTCTTTGAAAACTTTACAATTTTATCATTTATCGGCACTTGGTGTACATATGCACCCTTATGCTACATGTACTCGTGCACCCCACGGACAAGTTACAGTTTCGAGAGAATTGTTCGGAGGGTTGACAAACAATATTATTTATCGGAGTGTGTCTACTACAACATCGGAGGGTTGTCCATATAATATCAATTGTCGGAGTCTGTCCAATTGATATACATAGGAGGGTTGTCCATAATATCAACGCCTGAGTTCCAGTCTCACTGATATACATCTAAGATAATATCAATCGCCTGAGTCCGCCCCAATTGATATACATCGGAGGGTTGTCCACAAATAAATTATCTGAGTTCCGTCCACTATTTATATCTGAGGGTTGTCCACTAAGAAAACAACAATTTTATTTTGGAAATATTTTTATTCATGAGCCATGAGGGAGTCGGCAGAACTCGAGGCGCATAGGTGTAAGAGAACCGCGATATCATCATACTTCAGATGTGGGTGTAAGAGACTCAAGGTATCACCCGGAAGTTATAAGGCTCCAAAGAAGACATACGATCATGTTTATCACATAGACTTGCCAGATAGGAGTCGATCGACTTCAGATTTGTCAGCCATCGACACTTGCATTGGGTAATGGAGCCGGAAGGCTCGACATCGGTAATCGGTAATACCAAAGGATAGCTGTCATGGGGGCGATGATGTGATGTGAGACGAGCCTATGAGTGACTCGATATATTACTCAATGACATATTGAGTGATGGAGCTTCTAGCGAGCTCAGAAATGGGGCATGGTGAGTCTGAGTCCTACACCATGGCATGTGGTGACATTCGTGTAGACATGTGTATGCTGCACTTGGATGTGTGTTTGATTATGCTACTACGATGTGCACTTAGGTGGAGAGTAGCCCTCGTAGGGAGATTATCACCGATTTGCTCACCCCCGCCGTGGGACCCCCTTCGTAAAGGTCGTGCATACCGACCCGCATTCGGACCGCATGAAGAAAGCCGGATTGCGGGTTTTTAATATATATTTTTGTAAATATATACGGGTTGTATTTATTTGTACAAGAGTGATGTAATTTAAACTCTTATGGACTATGGTTTCCATAAATATGTGTTTATATGTTTGAGTAATGATGTAGGGGCCAAGCTTACCATTATTTTACTCCGGGTATATGTACCCCAAGTATGCAATATTGTTGATTATGGGATAGGTCAGACTCTCTGGTAGAGCCCCACAAAGGAGACTCTGCCCGATTTTTCGTGAGTGGTGTCGGGTAACCGGACATCCACGAGTATTCCGCGGATTGACGGGTTGTCAACGGACCCCCCGGTTTTGGGCGTCACAGATATTATTCGTATTTTTTTAAATAAAATAAATAGATATTTGAGGATAAACATGTATTTTA
Source organism: Tetrastigma voinierianum (assembly GCA_016808115.1). Classification (NCBI taxonomy): domain Eukaryota; kingdom Viridiplantae; phylum Streptophyta; class Magnoliopsida; order Vitales; family Vitaceae; genus Tetrastigma; species Tetrastigma voinierianum. Next base: position 45,491 of record JAEQBH010004190.1, on the reverse strand, counting down.
GGAATATCCAAACAATTTTAAAGTGTTTTTTTTTTTAAAAAAAAAACACCTCCCAAGTGCCTCTAAAAAAGACTCAAAGTGTTTTTTTGAACTTTCAAAAGCGCTTTTGAAAATATTACCAAACGTCTTTTTTTTGTCATAGAAATACTTAAAAGTGTTTTTAGGTCTAAAAATAATTCTAAGAAGCACTACCAAACAGGCCCATGAGAATTGAAAAAGTCATTCTACAAAAGTTTTTTGTAACATGTCGTATATATATAAAAACGCTAGATCATTTTTCACGTAATTACAAGGTGTTTTTGAGCTGTCCATGCACACAAGGAAGACACCTTTAAGCCATATTACACCTAATCGAGTCAGGGTGGACCAGAAGAGCAATAAAACTCTACCACATAACACAGTTGCATTCAAGCTTACATGTTTGGTGTCACGTTTTTGTATAATTAAAATTACCAAAAATAACATTTAGTATTTAATTATAAAAATAGGATATCATAATAAATAAATAAAAATTATTACAAAAGTGTATAAATACATATAAAAATTTATATTAATAAAACCTAAATCAAATACTTTTATGATTATAAAAATTTTAAAAATATTTATAGAAATAAGTGAGTAATGAATAAATATATATAATTATAATAATATTTATAAAAAATTAATTAATTAATAAACATATGCAAAATTTTGTATTAATAAAAAATTAAAAAATTTATTTTTATAAAATATTTTTTATGATTATAGATTTTTTTTAAATATTTACGAAAAGATTTTAATTGTTTGAATTTTTAAAAGTACATGATATTATCCTATTTTTAATAAAGAAGATGTTTTAAGAAAAATAACAGATATTTAAGGATAAACAAATAGGTATTTCAGAATATCCAACAAATTTTCAAGTGTTTTTTTAAAACACCTTCCAGTGTTTCTCAAAAACACTCTTAAGTGTTTTAAACTTTCAAAAGCGCTTTTGAAAATATTACTGAACATCTTTTTTGTCATAAAAACACTTAAAAGTGTTTTTAGATCTAAAAATACTTTTAAAAAACACTGTCAAACATACCCATAAAAACATTTATGATAAAAGCGCTGCCATGCAAAACACTTTGACTAGAAACACTGTTACAAGAAGCAATGTCAAACTGGCCCTAAGTATTTAAATAATTTCCTATAGATAAAAATTTTTAATTCATAATTATTTTGTTACTTGATTTTTTTTATATTTATTTATTTAAATGTTACGTATTTATTTGTTCCTCACTTGGACACTTGCACAAGTGAAAAAGTAGTTTCTGTTTTCTTTAAAAAAAAGAAGAAAAAAGAAAAAGACTTTCTCTTCACCGAAGCAACACCCCTCGAAGAAACTCGTTTTTCTCTTCTTCTCTTTCTATTTTTCTCTATTCCATTTTTGCTGGTTATATGGCTTGTGATTCAGCCATATGATCTTCTCCGATACTCTGAGAAAGCCCTAACTCGAAAACCCGACTCACTAAGTCTGATTTTTTCGTCTACGGAGGAGGCTCACCCACTCTAGCTCCATTGCAAAGATTGTGCTCCTGCAAGCATTTCATTTATTATTTGGTCATTTTGTTTTAGGTTTAATTGGCCGGGTTATTAAATGACCAATTTTGTGTTGCCACGAAAGAAGACGAATGAAGGGGGTAGGAAGAGGAAGGTACCGATAACGTGAAGAAAGAAGGGAAATAACAAGAAAATGATGGAAAATTTTCTATAGAATCGCTTTTCATATCAGGTTCAGAATACAAAAAATCGCCTCTTGGCCAAAATTCATAAGACTCGGCTTAGTTGATCCGAGTTATTATTTATTTGCTGTTTTCTTGGATCTTCAGAGCAAAAAGAAAGTGGAGGAGGTAATTTAGCAATCAAAATGTGGATTTCTTCATTTTTCTTCATGATATTGGAAAGGAACAGGGTTGGGACATATCAAAAGGATATAGAGAGTCAAATTTCATCCTCGATTACTATTATCGGAAGCTTCAACTATGTGGTTTCTCTTTGAGCAACCTTGTATCCATTATTTTTTGGGATTAAATTAACAATTTTAGGAATATTTTCTTGTATAAAAAAAGATTTAGTCTCGAATAGGAGAAACATTAAAATGTTAATTAGAATTTTGCAGTGTAAGATTTTTGACAATAATGATTTGAGGTATAAAATTTTTAGACAAATGAGGCCTAGATGTGTTTAGCCAAAACCTCAAAGAGGTGAATGAAACCAACTTAAATTTCATAATCTGGGTAGAATTATAAAATTACATAACACATTGGCTTTTCTAAATAGATTTTTTTTTCCTTGGCACAAGTTTTTGTGAGATCCCACTAAGGCCGAAGTTGCAACATTTATTGAGAGGGTTTAACATTTATTCTTGGTCCTGCAAACATAGCATAGAAGTTATGTGTGCTTATATAAGGAGATTGGGGGAGTTGGGAAACTTTGATCTTGCCTATTTTTCACTTATATAATTTACTATAGTAAAATATTTTGGATTTATGTAAATTTATTTTTGTTGAAATAACTGCTCTTTCTTTCTTATGTTTTTCTGCAATCTACTTTTTTGTAAGGGATCCATGTCTGTTTTCATTTGAAAGTTCCTTACATGTTTTTGGAGTATGGAGCATGTGGAACTTGAAATTACTTTCCTTTAGCTGAGATTGCATACATGATTTCTTGAAATCAAAGGAGAAACTTTTTTAATTTTTTATCCTAATAGAATTCGTGAGACTTTCCCTTTACTTCTGGGAAGAATTAGACTCAGAGTGCTGCCACTGTAAGTTTGTTACAGAGACTGCAGGTGATATGTTTTAGTATGTCTCAATTTGTCTAGTTACGTCTCTTTAATGGCACAAAACTCAATATCTTTCGGAATCAGACTTGCATATTGTGTAGGGGATTAGTGATGGCTATTAAGTTATATAAGTCAATCCTACGAAGCATCTTGAAAAAGATTTCTAGGTCTCACAATAATAATATGTGGTATATGTTGACCCCTAAAGTGGGAAAGAAGAAACATCTTGAAACTGGAAACTAAAATTGCCAATTTCAGAATCCACCGCCACAAGACCCCTAGTGAAACTATAAATCAGCCACCTTACCATCTATTTATTTACTGAAATCCCGATAGTTTGCAACCATTTGGGAGAGGTTTTTGCCCACTCATACATCATGTCAAAATAATTTATTTTGCAAAGATGTGTGAATTCATAATATCCATTTTGAATTACAACTTATTGTGTTTTGTTAAAGTGTTGGATTTATGTTGGAAAGCCATATGATAAATTGTATGTGCAAAATTGTTTCTTTAAGTTGTGTTTGATAAGAAAATTCACAATCTGTGCAAAGGAATTCAATTTGAACACTTGTTTGTTCATTTTCTTGGAGCGGTTGGATATAGTGAATGAAATTAATGACATTCACTGGATAATTCTTTGTTCAGAATTCTATGAATTTCAGTTATATGAAATGATTGACATTCAATGGGAAATTAATGGTATTCAATGAAAGACATTCAATGAATAATTAATTTCGGAATTCTAAGGGTTTGGGAAGCCGAAAGGTTTGACATTCCAAAAGGTCAAGTCTCTCCTTTATATAAAGGTTGTCGGGGTATTTTAGATAGTGGGTCTCTCAAAAAGGTCATCGAGTCTCGAGTTTTCCTTCCTTCACCCTTAGCGTGATAGCGCAAACATCATCGGGCCACGGAGTGGCGGCAATGTGCTTTTGTCGACCATTCGACACTCGTTTTATTTTGGGAGACATACGCCTTGGGAATCTCAAAGCATTGGCGTAGAAGGCGAATTTGTCTTAAGGAAATTGTGAATTTCACAAAACTCGATTGTTTCTCCAACTTGGTTATATTCTCCTTCTCTCTTATTGATTTAATTTATTTTGTTTTCTTGAATAAATCATTATTTTGCAACATTATGTTTATAAGGTTTCGAATGTCCAAACAATTCGTTTATGCATTCCCAGGTTTCTACAACAAGGAGACAATATTCTAACAATCTTAAGACAAATTTGACTCCACAAGAGGTTGTTGATTGGTTTGGTTGTGGACATGAAAAGAAAGGAAAAACTCCTTTGGTCAGGTAAACAAACGATTTGGTTTGTTACTTGTGTGGGAAAAAAAACCAGAACCAAGTGTTTCAGGTTGTGCCTCTATTGTTGAAACAATTCTTTTGATAGGGAAAAGTAGTGGAAAATCTTTTGAAAACCAAAAACATACGCTTGTTGTTTGGGGTGGGGAAAACAAACCAAAGAACCGTGATTTGCATTAGGTCAGCTCTTTCTCGACAAGAAAAAGAGAAAGGAAGTTTTTTTTGTTCTATTAAAACAAATTCCTAATTTGTGGCTTTCGAAAAAAAAGAAAAAGAAATCAGGTTATAGTTTCCAAGAAATGATACTTGGAACAAATTGAGTTTATCCTTTGTACACAAAATTGAGTTCATCTTGTGGAAGGAAAAAAAAAAACCTGGTTGTAGTTTAACATGGCTTTGGCGGGAAAAAAAAAATTTGATTGGATATAAAGAAAAAGTGATCGATAGAAAAAGGGAAAGAACCAATTGGAGGAAGGTTATTTGAAAGGACCAAACATGTAAGACCCGAGAAAATTCCAATTTTCTGAAAAAGGGCAAAATCGTAATTTCGGTCAAAACCCGAAATTTTTCTAGATCTCGGATGATGAAACGGATTTCACCGTTGTAATCGTCTCGTGAAATCTAGCTACCACGTCGATTTTCGTCGAATTCCGAGACAATCGAATTACACGCTTCGGCGACCAGCGTCGGCGCCGAAAAACAGGTTTCCGAGAGACATGTGATGTGACGTGTCACCCACTACATGTACTCAGACACATGTTACAAGACAGAGAGGATGAAATGGATATTTAGATTGCCATGTGTCAAATAGTGACAAAAAGGGACAAGATGGGAATTTTGGAAATTGTTAATGAGAGTAAGGACAAAAGATGAATAGTGATCATCTTCTCCACTTAATTTGAAGACCAAAACGTGAGGGGCTGGAATGGAGATACAGAAAGTTAGGTTTTCAAATTTTTAGAGAGAGAGAGAGAGAGCCACTTCTCTCTAGAATTGTGGCCAATCGAACCGTCGGATTTCTTCGGAGCAAGAAGGAAAGTTGTTTTACGCGGCGAGGACAACGCTTGGGCACCGGTTTTAGGGAGTTTCGACAAAATCCATGAGGTAGGGAGCTGGGTCCACTTTGCTTTAATTTCGTTTAAGTACTTTGTTGATGGTTGAGTATGATTGAGGCCGTGAGGGGCCGTTTGATCGGTCCCAAAACTTGGGACCAAATCTTTGGAATTCGAGCTATTTTCGACACCCACTCTGACTGCTTTGGTTGCTTCGGGTTGTGAGGATTTATGCATTAAATCATGTTTTTGCATGAGCTGAATGCATTATGGATTTCGGGTTCACAAAGTGGAACCAAGGTTTGACGAGTGGTCGCCATGGACAGCTCCACGGTTGCTCGGGACTCCGTTAAAATCACCTGTTGTGTGAATTGAATAAAAATCGTCCATGTGTTGTGTGCTGAATTGCTGGAAATGAATGGCTCGAAAGTTGTGTGAAAATAGATAGGTTAATACATTATTTTAATGTGTTAACATAACACATAATTATATAAAATATAATTTGTTTGTAGGCCATCGAGATGATATTGTGAATCGCTTCATGAGCTAATTTGGTGATGGTTGATTATCATTGAATGACATGTTATGAGTGCAAATTTGAGAATGTTGCATATATATATATATATATATATATATATATATATATATATATTGGTATAAATTGTATTGAAATGACATAATGAATTTCATATGCACCGGGGTAACCTAGAAATTAGGTGTGTGTGCATGACATGAAAACAAAAGAAAAGGGAACATGGTTGCAAAAGGAATTTCACAGGATGATTTTCCGGAGAATGGGGTTGGGAGACGGTCCAACAGATCATCTCGGATGAGGACCATGACTATTTCGGAAGTTCTCCAACACATTTCGCCTTGGAGGGCAGTCCCATCTTTTTACCGAAACTCGGTAGTGTATTTTCGAGAACAACTAGTTTTGTTTTGAAAATGGTGTTTTCTCATACATGGATTAGGCAAGTGTGAGGGAGTCGGTGAGGAGAGACAAGGGAATGGGCATTTAGACATTCAAGTAAATCAACAATTCTTACTTGAGTGTGTTTAAATCGATCATTGCATATGCACTTAGCTGGACCCATTTAGGTGATTCCAATTACCGGGCGAGATAGCTCATACCCCCGTCGAGTGGGAACATTTTTTCGTGCATGAGCGTCTCGAGAAATACATTTTAGAGGCCGATTTTGAAGAAAGCCGGGTTGTGGCCTGTGTGGCTCATTTTAATATATGTTGTATAAGAGTAATTTATTAACTCTTGAACCATGTAATATATATTTGGTTGGGATATATTTTGTGAGTATTGATGCAGGGGCCCAAGTGGCCATTATTTTACTCGCAGTGGACCCCAGGTGGGTCATCATATTGAACTGTTTGGGGACAAAGTTTTATTTCTCGGTACACTCAGCGAGACCTCGCCTCGATTGAGTGGTGCTCGTTACCCGACATCCACGTAGTATTCCGGGTCAAGCTGACGTTGTCAATGGACACCCCGGGCCAAGGCCATTTGTTGGTTTGGAAAATCCTTGTTGTGCCATACGCGAAGCCGATTTAGAAACTTTGTCAAAGGACAAGGAGTTAGCTGGATTTAGAAAATCCTTGTTGGTAAATGTAAAGAGATAAAGGACAAGTATCAACTAGACCTTGTGTAAAAAGATCCTAATTTTTATCAACCTAAACCTTTAGGCTATAATTAAGAATTGTGTTGACTTGAATTGACATTTTCAATATTTCAAAAATGATCTTTGAATCCAATCACCACTGGGGATTGCGGATCGAATTTACCTGGGCAGTTATGTCTTGGAGGTGCAACAAAGATCATGAAATCCTCAAATGTGACGCTTATTGCTAGATCCACACAATAGAATATGAGTTTATACATCAGACAACGCTGGCAGATCATCATTAGATACCATTTCTTAGAGGATATTCAAGATGCAGCCTATGCCTAATATGCATACATTATGATAGTCAATTTGCTATTGAAAAACATCAGCAAGATGTACAATGGTGGGGCCCAGACATATCTGTCGAGACAACACCAGGACATGACACACCCCACCCCCACTGCGGTGTGTGTGTGCACACCTTTACTGTAAACCCCTGCACTGCTACTTAACGACTAGAAAACTCGTGTGAAGCCTAAGCCGTATTGCTAAAAACCAGCACTTTTTCCTTTTCTCAATTTATGATTTGTAGTGTCTTCAGCATACTCAGCTGCATATAGTAAGCATAACCCAAATCATGTAAACACAATTTACACTTTTCTAAATATGACAACCAGCAACGTTCTTTCAAATGAGCCTCAGGCTCAACACATTTTCACAAAGCTAATTATACATACATAGTTTTATAATCGACTTATACAAATCTGCAGTTTCATAAAAGATTGTTAACACAACACTGATACAAAAGTCGTGAGAATCCTTAATATGCTCCAAATACTGGCCATACCTGCGACTTGAAAATAGTTTTTAAAATAGTAAAATAATGAGCTAAACGGTAGAAAGTCAAAGGAGTGTATGCTTCTTCGGCAAAATGTTTGTCGCTTTCGAAAACCAAACTCCAGAAAATAAGACATTTTCCGTAAAACCCTGTTTTTTGTTTGCTTTTAAAAGTTTCTAAAACTTTTCATACTTTTGCTTGTTTTTACCTTGCTTTAGAAGCTTTATATAAAAAACTTTCAAGCAACCTCATTGGCTTGCTTTACTTGTTTCAAAAGTTTATAAACCTTTCATAAACACCTGAGTCCTCGCTCACAATCGTCATTTTTAAAGGTTTATAAAACTTGTTATAAACACTCCGAGTCAGTCTTCAACCGCTGCTTTGGGAAGTTTATAAAAATTTTTTTAGTAAACACGGAGTGATAGGCTCAACCGTGCCTGTTGCTTGGTTGCTGATTTTCAAAACTAGTGAAAATGTTTATAAATCAAGAGATCAACCACTAGAGGCCTTTTCTTGCTTTCATCACCCAGTAAAACACTGGAGCTCAATCAAGTCGGTGAGGACCTAGGTCCGCATCACCTAGGTGGAAGAGCCTTGTCTCAACTCCCCTTTTTTCGGTAAATACAGAATGACCTCACCATAATTCAGCTATTAGCGCTAACCCCAGAGGCTCCAAAGATGCCACTCTGCCTCTTTAAATCCATGATGACATGAACTGTTTGCCGACCAGCAAATCTAAAAGCATGAAATGATGTCCTAACACCAACGGCACGATGGAATAAATTTCCGACCGGTGATGTCAGCGTAAACCATGACTTCTTCGCGAATCTTTATAAAATATACTTTGTTTGCTTTTGCTGCTTTTTTGAAATATGGTTTTACAACTCAAAACCATTGCTTGCTTGCTTTTTTAAAGTATATGGTTGGAATACATCAAAAACCATTTCTTATTTTCTTTTCACATGCATGGTTTAAATCTCAAACCATTGTTTGCTCGCTAAACTCATCGCTGCTTTAAAGAGTGGTTTACAATCAACAAAACCATTAAATACAGAAAAACAACTTATAATAATACACTAGTATCAGAAAATAGGTTTGCACTCACCTTTTGCTTTAATAAAACTTGAGCACTACCCACAACTTTCCCGCCTTTGCTTTTAGTCATACACACTAAACGAATGACTACGAAAAACATTAATCGCCTGCGTAATCGCATGAACTTAATGTACTTCACATGTGAGTCACTTTTAGTAACCAACGTTTACTTACACTCAATGAATGTCGCCGAGGCAGCGAGGTACGGTGCCTTTTCATTGAGTTTCATTCTTGAACCTCTCTTAATCATTTATTATTAAGCACCCCATACTATCTGTATGAATTCGGGGCTTAACCACGAAATTACAACTGGGCTTATCGAGCCAGGGTACCGAGATCACTCATGTTTGCACCGTACCAAACATCTTCCGCGATGTTGGTACTGGTACCACTTTGTCTTGGTAATCGGCACTCAAATGGGTTCCGTTTAAGTGGTAACGGCATTCACCGTGGTTTTGCCCAAAATGCGTCGATTCTTTCCCCCTTTTTGCGTACCATTTTTCTTCATACAACTTCCATTCCATAATACCTCAAAACCAACATGGAATTCACCCAAACCACACCATAACTCTGTATTGGTGGGTTTGAACTTCATAACCAAACCCTGTAAATCCCAAGAATTCAACCTATAATCCACCAATTCCCTACAAAACCATATAAATAGAAGGATTCCATGTTTATTATTACATACCAATCCAAGTTTTACCCACATAATCAACAACTCTAGGCTAGGGGTGATCTCTCAACAACAAAATCTTTTAGAGAAAGGGAGAAACTACATTCCATGGAAAACCCTAGAAATCATACCAAACCCAAAATACACATAATTCCAATATTAAAACATCTGCTTTTCTCCCACTTCTTCTCTTCTTCTCTTCTCTCCACGGCTCGCTCTCTAGCCAAATGAGCACACAATGCATATTTTGTCAGCCCCTCCATTTATATAGTCTCATATTTCTCCTAATTATACTGGTCCTCTCAATCACATTAATATTTGCAATTCAACTTATGTTATTTATATACCCATCATCTTCTCTCATTTTATGGTTTTCATATCTGCAAAATTATAACTTTACCCTTTCTAATTATCGGGTCTCAATAATTTATCATTTCACAATTTCATCCGAACAACAACCTCCCCCAAAATACCACACATACAATGACACTTAAAGTAATACATATGCGCCCTTACTACACCAAAACAGATCGTGACACCCTCTTGGGATGGGGCGTTATAAGACAACTACTCTTAATTGGAGTTATCTCTGTCGATTTTGTAAAATCTAAGGATAACATTGCAGATCCGCTAACTAAAGGGTTAAACAGAGAGTTGGTTGAAAAGTCATTGAAGGGAATGAGACTTAAGCCTGTAAAAGAATAAGTTGATACAATGGATACCCAACCTAGCTGACTGAAGATCCCAAGATCTAGGTTCAAAGGGACAACTAAATTGTAAAGATTTGGATACAATCACTGTGGGGATATTATCGGTCCACCTCGCATGAACAGATGCTCATAAGAAGGTTAAGCTATGCTTTAATGATCTCTATGCATCGAGAAGAGTAACATCAACCAATTTCAATTCTGTTATAGAGATCACCCATGTAAGAGTGAAGTGGGGTCGCTTCAGCGGAATTGATAAGGCACAATTTTATTAAACTCGGCAGTAACTGTGCGCATGTCCGGTGGGCCAAAATGGACATAAAAGGAGAACTCGAAATGGGAATATTTTGTGTAGAATATGTCATCATTTCTTTTTTACACCAATGGTGGAATAGCGTTCGTTGTCGTGTCTCGTGATGCCCCAAACCCGGAGGGTCTGCTGACAACCCGTCAACTCCGCTGAATACGTGGGATGCTCCGATAACCCGACACCATCATGAAAATCGGCGAGTCTTTGTACTGTGAGCTCTACCCAGCGTAATCGTCCTCAATAGTAAAATGGCCACTTAGGCCCATATAATAATACTCATCAATAAATATTCAACCAACTATATTACATGGTTCAAGAGTTAATACATTACTCTTTAATAAACAATATATTAAAATTTCCAGTTCAATACATTTTTACAAAAATACCAGTGCCACAATCCCACTTTCTTCAAATGCTGCCTCCTAGTGAGCACCGCCTCCCATACACTCCCGCACTAAATGGTGATCCTCTATCGTAGTGAGCAGTAAAGCCCAAGAGAGAGCACTTCCCTACATGGGTTACTCTCCCCACCTTAGTGCACACACACACATGTCATGGCAAACAATCACACTTAAGCAAATACATGATCCTGTACTGAATGCCTACATGCCCAATCCCATGTCTCAGCCCACCGCCCTCATGCTTAAGCCAAATGCGAGTAAAATTAAAGTTTTCAAAACAAAAGCTTTTTGTTCTCGAAAACTTAATACCGAGCTCTTGAAAATACTGACCACCAGGCGAATTGTTAGACAACTCTCCGAACAAATCATGGTCCTCATCATCCGCGATATGTTGGATAACTTCCTGCGCAATTCTGGAAAATCTTCCTTCAATAAATTCTTTCACAAACATTTTCACTTTTTGTTTTATTCGTCATGCACCTCCCACCACATTCTAGGGTGCCCCAAGGCATATGGAATGCATTATGCCAATTCCAAATGCAACTCATGCCGATATATGAAACATGTATAAGATCTTAAAATAATAAATTAAGAGAGGGGGAAAAGAATATATATAAGAAATCTCTTCATCTTAAAACTCCGTTTTCCATTGGCACTGGCCATGTAAGATCAAGAAAGCAAAGACTCAAAATTTAATGTAAACGGAATATAAAACAATACATATATGGCATTAACATTTATCTCGACATGGAGCTAGGGCTGAAACAAAAATAAAACACTCAAGAATCCTCACCCAACAATTTCAAACCAAGTCGACTACGATAATGATAACAAAATCCCAAATGGATGGGCCAGCCGTGTTGGGTTAACTCTTTGCCGCTTAGCCTGGCCGCAAGTGCAAACGAGAGGAGTTGGTGGTAGCCTGGAAGTCAAGAAGAAACTTTTCGGGGCTTTAACATAAGGCGGTATCGTTCATTTTTGATGCCAAAAACATCAAAACAACGTCACTTTGAATTTAAATTTTTTTTAAAACTATATATGTTATTGAACTGATCGGTTTTGTGTAAATTGACCTGTTTAACCGGTTCATTGGTTGAATCGCCGGTTCACGAGGTTCAATGCCACGGCTCGATTCTATCTCGGTTTAATCATACGAAACTAAATCAAACTGACCCAAGCGCCTTAGATCGATCGAATAGCTTGCTCGTCCGTAAGACCCGAGAAAATTCTAATTTTCCGAAATGGCAAAATGGTAAATTTCTAGTGCATGCAAATTTTCTATATCTCGGATTTACCTAAACGGATCTCACCGCTGGAATCGCTCACAAATCTATTAATACGCCGAATTTCGTTGAATCTCGAGATACAATCGAAATCCCCACTTTTTTCGAGGCATCAGGCTCAAAGCCGTTAGTGGTTTGAGAGACATGTGATGTGACAAGTCACTTATTACATGTACTCATAGGACACAAAGGCAAGATTAGAGAGAAGATGAAAATGAATTATCCGATTGTGCCAAGTGTCAAAATATGAAAAAAAAATGGACATGATGGGAATTATTAAAATTAGCACGATAATAAGACAAACTTGAATAGTTCCTCCAAAATTGAAAGAGCAAAAAACGATTGTAGTGGCTGAAATGAGAGATGCAAGGAGCTTGCTTCAGCGTAGAGAGTAGCGTGTGCCTTCTCACATTTTCTACCGACAACCGTTGGTTCTCGATGAGCAAGAAGCAAAGTCGTTTCCAGCGCGTAGGGCTACGGGCGCGATATACCGACTGGGTGGAGTTCGATAACTCACCTGCAGGTAGGATCTTCCTTACTCTGGCTTATTCTTGGCCAAGAGTCATGTTTGTTAGGGATATTCTGGTGGCTTGATTTAGTCGTAACGGCCCCAAAACCTTTTGAACCGAAAGGAGAAAAACTTCAATTAGCTATGAACAAGCAACTCTGAGGGTTTCAATCGTTCACACATGAATAGTAATGTGATTTTCTTGCGTGAAATGTGTGTTGTCGCGAATTCAAAATGAATTGCAGCCAGGTTTGCTAATTAGCCATGAGCTAATTTGGTGTTATCGATATAGAATTTAATAACATGATTTGTTTCGATTAATTATGTTAATATATATGCATGTCAGATTGGCATCATGCATTCCATATGCGCAATCGGGGCACCATGACTGAATGAATAGGAGGAGTGCATAACATGAAATTAGAAAGAAAACGAAATGTTTGTGCAAAGAATTTTCCCTGGGCTGAAGATTTTCCGAAGAATTTCCTGAGAGTTGTCCACCGCTCATCTCTAGTACCCATGATCATGCTTTCTTTCGGAGAAATATCCAGCAATTCGCCTCGGAGGGTAGTCTAATATTTCACCAAATCTCCAGAGGAGTTTTCAAGAAGAAAAGCTGTTTTGAAAAACCTGATATTTTACCGCATTCGACTTAGGCATATGTGAGGGAGTCGGTGAGGACCTCCCGGGATACCGGATCGGGTCATGTAGACATTCGAGCAGTTCATGCAATGCTTCGATGTTATTGCTTAATACGACATGCAATTTAGCGGAAAATAACCCACGTAGGAAATTATCACTACCGAGCTTTGCCTCACCCCCGGTCGAGGATCACTATTTCGGTGTACGTGAGTGTACGAGGACGCCGTCACCAGGTGCCGCTATTTTGTAAGAAAGTTCGCCATGCTTGGTATCCGCTTTGTATAACATGTATTAAAAATTGTACATTTTGATATATGTTTGGTAAAGAGTACTTATTAACTCAACTATTGTATAGTTGATCTATTTTGTGGGCTGGCAGGCCTGGCAAATAGCATTGCATGTGGATCTCTCATGTGTGGTCATTGTAAACTGCTTCGGTTGTATTATCCACGACGAGGCCCGGGCGGCTGTCACAACCCACCCCGGCCGGGCGTCGCGCTCCAAGGCTTCGAAACATTCGTGAAAGGGCTTGAAAATAGATAGATAAAAGGCGAGAGCAGCCCGACATTCTACACGATAACGGCCGAGTCTCCTTCAGACGGAGTTTGGCACATCACTCTGGTACATAACAATCCTAACACATCCAACGACCAGATAGTCCAAATGAGTAAATAATGGCCACTGGGGCCCCCGCAGATCACCTTCAACCAATATATCCCAACCAAATACATATCTCATGGTTCAAGAGAGTTGATAATTCACTTTATACAAACATATCAAAATTTAGAATTTAATACATGTATACGATAACCAAAGCCACAACCCGCTTTCTTTCAACCTACTTCAGGATTCAGCCGCCTCCTCGCACGCTCCTCAGACCGAAAAATATGTTCCCCCCGACAAAGGCGAGCTAATGCTTAAGAGGAATCACCCCAACGGGCCACTTCCCACCTGGGCGCATATGCAATTTCACTTGAAACAAACATTCAAGAATGCTGATCCTCACTTGAATGTCTACATGCTCACAACTCATATCCCGAGTCCCTCACCGACTCCTTCTTACACTCTGCCTTAAGCCACGTATGAGAAACATTATTTTAACAAAGATATTTGGTTGCTATTGTGACTACCCTCCGATATAAGTAAAGTGGATTCAATTCCCATATTTAGTGGATCACCTCTTCGTAGATATATCAATTTGGCCACCCGACGACATTGATATTTTATATGGATCTACCTCCGATAATTATTATTTTAGTCAACCCTCCAATCCATTCTTCAAGAATCACCTGCCTCACTCCGAGTTGTTTTGTGGTGCCCCAAATAAGATATGGAACGAGATAATGCCAATTCCACCATATAACACATGCGAATATATATATATAACATGATATACATTTACATAATTTAATAACACAAACATGTTATGTAATTTCGCCAAAACCACGCACCGCAAATTAGCTCCTTCACGGCTAATTAGATTCAACACGAGCAATTCGATTTGAATTACCAACCAAACACATTATTTCACAAAATATTTTCAGGACTATTTTCTTTTTGGGAACAAAGGACACCCTCAGTTATCAAGGTCGCAGCTCACGCCTAAGCACATTACATTTTCCACACAATTCAAGCCATTTCTGGCCATACCATCAACACAAGATTTACTTCATAAATTTATGAACAATCAAATTTCTCTACACACACTGGTATTTGGGCTCCATACCTCTCAATCACCTACTCATTTGGGAACCCGACTTCATGGCCATTCCCACGTATACATTATCACACAGGCCAAATTTCATAATTAATAACCCAAACAGCCCATAAAACTGTTACGGCTGCTCCATGGCTCCCAAAAATTAATAATTCGTCCTGGGTGCTTGGGACCGATCAACGGCCGCTCGTCTCAATCCAACCGGAATAGCTATAAAACACTTAAATAAAGTGTAAAACTCGCGATAAATCCCAACCCCTGAGTTTGAGACTAAACTCCCTAAAATCGGAGTCCACGCTAGGCCTTATGACGCCCCAAACCCGGGTCCGACTCCGGCCAACTCGCGACACATTGTGTGAATGCCCGTGACCCGACATTTCATTTAAAAACGCGCGCAGTCCCTCGCATCGAGTCTACCTAAATACAATACTTGTATAAACCCGCATTTGCCCAAACAAATTCAATATATGCAATACAGAGTCCAATAATGTGCCACTGGGGCTCATAAATGCACTAATATACATACAACCATGAGTCCAACTATAATCCAATGGGCCACAAGAGAGAGGTAACTAATTCTCCTTATACAACACATAATAAAATTCCCAAGATTCCCATCATACATGTGTATACACCACGAATCCAAAGCCACAATCCGGATTTTCTCTCTGCAAATTTCAAAGATTCAGCCGCGTCTCGCACGCCCCCCCGCACCAAAAAGGGGGTCCCATTCCACTAGGTGAGCTACAATGCTCGCAGGAGAATCCACCCAAGTGGGCCACTCACCACCCAAGTGCAGTGCAATGTTCCAATTTAAACACACACATCCAAGCAAATGCACGATCCTAGTACTGAACGCCTACACGACCTCAACTCAGATCCCGAGCTCACTGATTCCCTCACAGACCCGCCAAGCCTCGTATGAGAATATTATGTTTTATCACAGGGACAACCCTCCGTGTGTATATATCAATCAACATTCGACGATTAATATATTATTTGCTCAGGACTACCCGAAGTGAATATCAAATGGGCCGCTTCCACGATTGATATATTTAATTGAGATCACCCTGAGTGAATGATAAGGAGCTTCTTTTAGACAACCCCTCCGAACCATTTTCTAGGACTGCTCCCATGCACTAACTCCTATAGTCCTAGATGCCCCAAAGGCAGGAAATGCATGTATGCCAATTCCATTACAAACTTAATCTACTGTGTAAATATAAACATGCATATATTTAAAAATTTAATTCACACAATCATGTCATGTAAATTCTATTTCATACATCAAAATTAGCTCACTTGGGCTAATGATCAAACATGAGCAATTTAATTTAAAACTCATCTGACTAAACACATATTATTTTCACAAAAATTTATATTTTAGAAGATCGCTTTCGAGTAGTGGGAAACCCCTCGTTACTATTCCCGAAAAACACAAATCAACGGGGTTCACTTAGTGAACTGCAATTCACGGCCATCTCGGCCCAATGCATATCAAGCAAACATTTAATGGGCCAACATTCATAAAAAGGTACCCGCAAAACAGCCTGTACCCAGCACACCTGCCGTTCCAATTTTTGTCTAAAAATTATACTACCCGTCCCAAGGCCTGGGATCGATCGACGGCCCCCACGCCTATCCACTCAAACATCGACAAAACACTTAAATGGGAATAAAACCGCAGGGTGTTCCCTACCTTTCGGAGTTTGTCAAAAACTCACAAAAGCGGAGTCCACGCAGCTTCGCTCGCGTGAGAACGCCTTTCCATCTCGGCCCGAAGATCGCTCGACTCCGGCCGGATCGTCTATTTCTAGAGTATATGCCTTCTAAAAAGCTTCAAATGGCTATTAAAAATAAAAATCCTTTCCCCTAGTGCTTTTGCCATGTTTTAATTGGAGAAGAAGGCACTATTCTCTATTTGTCATTTTCTAACTTAAACAACTTCAAAAATGACCATTTCGTCCCTTCATTCTTGACTGATATTCTAAGACTATCGGCAAATTCATCTTCATCTTCTCACTCATACCACTTATGTCACATGATTACTTGTTATATGTGACTCACGCATCTAAAATCGTTTTACTCAAGACCGAAATGCGATGCTCGAAAACGTGCTAACCCGACCGCTCTAAATTTGATTTAAATTTTCGTGTTGTACGATTTCTCACGACGATTCCAATGGTGCAATCCGCTTTCTCGCTTTCAAGATCTAGAGAATAAATTATGGATTTTAACCGAAATTACAATTTTGTAATCGAACGGCCTTTGGCCCTTTTTCCGTAAATTTGGAATTTCGTCTTACATTCTCCCTCCTTAAAGGAATTTCATTCCGGGCACCAGACAATCATAATCACTCACGATAACGTGCACTTGCACGATGCATGTAAACCACTACTTAAATGCCAACGACTAAACCACGCACTCATCCCTAAACAAGAAGGGGATAGGCGGCCCACATCGTGTCCTCACGCTCCCACGCCGAATTTCTACACCGTGAGCGCCGCCATAGCACTCTCACTAGCCTCACGGTCTTGCATCGCAAGACCCGATCCCGGCTATCAACACGCACACCGGTCCTCCGAAGGTCCCATCCGTTAACCTCGACCGTCCCCAATCCACCACATGGGCCGGATCCGAGCATACTCCCAGCATGCAGACGTGGCAATACCTCATGGACACCGACATGACAGGCGAACGCCAACCGGTATCACGCAACGCGCCTATCCTCTCGAGTATCTCGAAGGTCCAATGCAAACCTCGCGATAGCTTCCCGCACTTCAAGTCGAACCTCGACCACCTCCAGGCATCACCTTCAAGAAAACGTGATCACCAACCTCAAAGTCTAAGGGCCGACGCCGCACAATCCCCATGGTAGCTCTCCGCCGCCCGAGCCGTGAGAAGACGCTCAGATCGGGTTCTCTCACCTCTCGGAGGTGTCTCTAGTCATATCAGGACCCGTGATGGGGTTCTCTTCCACCTCGATCCAACCTAACGGTGACCTACATGGCCTCCCATACAATGCCTCATTCGGTGCCATCCGTATGCTCACCTGATAACTATTGTTTGTAAGCAAATTCCACTAAGGGCAATTGCTCTTCTACCCTTATGATCCAGGACTCATGCTCGCAGCATGTCCTCTAATACCTGTATATAATCCATACAACATGTAACCCTACACAACCCTCGCTTCGTGTGTGTACCAACCTTCTGTCACAATCACTCGACAATCCAATGGACCGGTCAACTCCAGTCCACATGTCATGAATGACATCCATATACCGAGCCCCGCTTACTAACAACACCCAATGCAAACTCCAAGGAGTATCCAAATCTCGAGTCACTCCTGACTCCTATCACTCAACTCTAAGTCTATGTGATACTTGATTGTGCGTTTTCATTTCGGGCAACATAATTCTTTGGCTTACACTTCAAGTCTATTACATTCTCACGTAAATGATATCTCCCCTGTGTCTCTTACACCCTAACTCCGTGATTCTCACCAGGGATTACGAGTCCCTTTTGCTTCACCCCACACACTCTAATTACTCGGCTTACTCGAATCGAACTAAGAGTCTTCATCGACGTAGTCTCAAAGACAAACTCAACCCTCACTCACCAAGAGTGGTGAATCGCATCGCACCCACACCCGACGGACGCGATGTTACCGCAACACCTAACGCAATAATGTCAGCGCCGTGACACCCTATCCCGGGTCCACCGTGGAGCAGACTTCTGAGATCTCTCACTATAATCCCACCTATCGTGTCAATCCTCACCCTACATCCCAGTGGGAAGAAACATCTATACCGGGCTTCAAAGGCCTTAACCTCTGGTTTCAGAAATCCAATGTCGCGTTCAGTATGACAACCCTACTAAGGTCTCACTATCGACAACCCGATGGATGTCATCCATCCATGTCAAGCCCGACATCAACAACCAATATGTCTACCACCTGCTGGGTCCACTACGCCAGATAACCCCGATCACCCCGAATTCTCGACTCCACACACTCGCCCTCTTGGCCCATCCAGGCACGGAGCGTCGTATAGCACCCCGAATCAAACCCGCTCCTCCGACCCGCATCAGCGTGGAGGAATGAACCGTATACTCTCCTCGCCCTGGCTGGGCCTAACTGGGACTCGCATTGTCCCAGTGCCTTGGATCCCCGCCTTAGGGCAATCCCCGCTACCATGCTCAATCCCGGCTCCTAGTCCCTAAAACTAGTGTGTGAAGTAGAAGTCTTCTGCCTCTTCCCCAAACTAGAAGAAGCTGATCCTCCCTCTTGCAACCAACACCCATATCCCGAGTGTTCCAAGTATACTCAATCTCTCTCTCCATGGTCAGGGCCGCCCCAACCATGGAGTCCATGTCCCGTAGGTGAAATCCTACAATCCTGCCTTGAATGGACAACTTCAGCCCATTCTCGAATCTCCTGTAATACCCAGCCAATCCCAAGAAACTACGTATCTCGAAGACTGACTTCGGCCTCTCCTAACTCATCACTGCCTCGACCTTCTCCGGGTCGATCGACACTTAAATGTCGACACCACGTGTCCTGTGAAAAATCTCACCCAAGAAGCTGTAACTCGCACTTACTGAATCCTGGCGCACAGCCTGATGGTCTCTCAACAACCGTGAATTTCATCCTCGCGATACTGCTCCACTCGACGAGTGCATCAAGATGTCATTCACAAAGACTACGACAAACCGATCTAAATAGGGCTGGAATATCCTATGCATGAGATCCATGAATGCCGTCGCATTCAATCCAAAGGGCATCACTTGCCAATCAAAGTGCCTATAATCAAGGCTCCCAAACGCCGTCTTGTGGATATTCATATCCCTAACCCTTAGCTTCATAATCAGCATGAAGGTCTATCTGGAATAGGCTCAAGGCTTCCTCTCAACCGACGAACAAGTCATCAATTCTCAGCAATGGGTATCGATTCTTGATCGTGAACCTCAAGTGAACCTTCAAAGAATCAATGCACGAAGGGTCTTGTCTTTCTTTCTTCGCAATGTAACCGGAGCCCGCAGAAGTGCTCTTGCCAATGAACCCTCTTGTCCAATAGCTCCTCGTAACTCGGGACTCGAGTTCCCGCAATCAACTAGTGCCATCCTATGGAGTCGCTAGAGATGGGTGAAGTACTAGGTGTAAAATCGACAATCGGGGTCTACATCCCTATGTGGAGTGGTAGTCAAATTCATCCGAAAACATCCTGTTACTCACACACTCATCCGAGGTAGATCTGTCCGGTTCCTCCTCGTCCCCAGTGGCAAGGCTCACAACCAACCCGCCTTAACTCCGTCTCCTCGATACTTGACTCGTATACCGTCTGGGCAAAACGTCATGCTCATCCCCTCGGGAACACCATACGAGTAATCGTCCCGCTGTGATAAAAAGGTAACCCTCCTACGCCACAATCGATGAACGATCCCGTAGCTATCGCCCGCACCCATCCCTAGGATGACATCGAACTTTGACTTGTCTATGATCCTCAGGTCCACTGTGAGTAGAGTCTCCGAGATCTCCAGCTCGCAACCTCGACATATCATCCCTATTCTCACCCTAATCCTTAGGGGAGAACTCACATACAATGGCTCCTCTGCTGTCTCTAGGAGGTCCTGCAGGCCCATTTCCACCATATATTTGGGCCTCACCCTCTAGCCGGAACGCACGGTCCGATCCGGTCACACTGCAGGTAACTCCAAAGCCTTTAACACTTTCGATTTACATGAACCAATGGTCGCCACCATCGAATCTCCTCCCCGTGAATGCCTGAGGATGATGCGCCCTAAACCTCTCGGGAGGCTATTAGGACCTCCCCGACTATCCGCCACACTAGCCCGCATGAGCAGCTGGTCGCAACACCCACATAAATTCTACAAAGGCCTCGTTGATCAAATACCGGCGCTAGTCAAATGCCCAAGGGTGCCTTACCAAAGGCCCCGTGGACGCCCCCACGGCCCTCGTCCTCGACTAGCCATCTATACAGTTCAATGGCAAAAAGAGTCATTTAATTTTCATTTGCCTAATCAGCAATGTACATGCCAATAATTTAACAACCATGAATCGACCTGCTCATTTCCTAAGCGGCTAAATTCCAAACCACTCGCCCCATTTATTTCAATAAAATTCCAAGTTTTCTTGCTCATTTATTATCCAAATCCCAAGGTCATGTTCCTTAACCTTGAAGATTCAATCTCTTTTCCATACAGATTACACCATGCATATAATTTCTACGTTGAACAATCGCAAGTAATCACAATTTCCAATGGTAGTTAACACAATACAAGATTCTAAGGCATACACGTACTCGTAGACACACTAATCATACACATAAATCAGTAGATAGACACATTGTCCTCGCATTTACAAGTAATGCAAAATCAATTTTTCATTTAAAATATTGTTTTCAATATAAAATTTTATTATTTTTCTAAAATTCTCATTTTTAAAAATTTTATTTTTCTAAAATTTTTGCCCTATTTTATTTGATTTTATTTTTCAAAATTTTTTTTTGAAATTCATCGCTCACGCTTGGACTCGCCCAACGTTAATGTTCATTAGTACCGTTTCAATCGTCATCAAGCCACCCGCATCAGTTCTCTAGTTGCAATACATTTTTTCGCAACACTGCTGCAATATTACGTTAGCTAGACAGAATACAAACTTCCCTAGCCAAACCTCTTGCAATACAATTCCTTGCCTACCTCCTCTCCCACAATACACTCTATTGTATTGTGATACAACCAGCCCAACAAGCCCCGCTAACTCCAATGACACCTCGTATCAGAATACGCTCCTAGTTTTTCCGTGCTTACTCTTGCAATACAAACTTCCTCATGCTGCAATACAAACCCATCAAACTACACCCCCAAGGTTGCAATACAATTTTTTTTTTTTTTCACTATAGTTTGGGCAGTAGCCCAAAAACGGTTCCTGCATCAAAAAAAAATTTTTTTTTTTTTTTTTTTCAAACTACCAAACACCTTAGAAAAATGATTTTCACTTCATCAATTTTTTTATTTATTTACATTGATAGACAATAAAAAAAAAAATACTTATCCATTTTTTTTTTTCTCCAATACATCCAATAAATTTATAGAAATTTATTTTCACTCATTTTTCTTCAACTTTACACACTATAAAACTTTGAGAAAAATATTTCTTCTCATCAATTTTTTTTTTCACATTTCCATAATACTCAAATAAATTTATAAAAATTATTTTACTCAATTTTCTTCTTCAATTTTACAACTTGTAAAACCTTAAAAAAATTATTTTCTTCACCTCATAGCCAAATAAATTTATAAAAAATTATTTTCTTTAATTTCTTTTTTTCTAGTTTTACATTGTAAAACTCCAGATTTTTTTTTTCCATTTAATTATGGAAATGGTCCAGAATTTCCTCAAAGCCTTTTTATACAACACTAACCATAGTGTTCAACCTCAAATTTATTAGAATTTGATTTCATTATCCAATAAACCAAATAAATTTCTAAAAATTTATTTCTTTTATTTTATGCTTCCAGTTTATACACTGTAAACTCCAAATTTTGTTTTCCATAAATCCTCTAACACACTAAGTGCTAATCACTAAGCACACATACACAATCTCATCACACAACATGGTAAGCATACCATTCACACAATAATTGATCAAATCACACAAAACACGTGCATGTAGTGTCCTAGTTTTGTCCCGTGATATTTCCTAGGTAATCTCATACCTACACTTAACATCGAACCACACCTAGTGGTGATGGATACCCCAAACCCGAGCTCCCTAGGTATTCGTATACCTAAGCTCTGATACCAAGCTATGACGCCTGTGTGGGGTCCAAGTGATCACCCGTCAACCCGCTATCACTGTGGAATGCTCGTGACCCGACATCACGAAAACGCGCAGTCTCCTTTGCACGGGAGCTCTACCCAAATACAATACTTGTATAAACCTGCATTTACTCCGGTCTCCAAACAAACTGACATATATGCAATATATATCCAATACGCCACTGGGCCCATGTAAACGCACTCAATATACATACCAATCATGAGTTCAACTATATATCCTAATAGTTACAAGAGAGGTAATCAATTTCACCCCCTTATACAACACATATTAAAAATTCTAACATTCTAATACATGTATATTAATTCACGAATCCAAAGCCAATCCGCTTTCTTCTAAACCTCACCCTAGGACGAGCCGCCTCCTCGTGACGCCCCCGTACCAGAAAAGGGGGGTCCCACGACCTGTGGTGAGCTTAATGCTCGTGAGGGAGAATCTAATTCCAGCTGGCTACTCACCACCCCAAGTGCAAGGCAATGTTCCAATTTAAACACACATTCAAGCAAATGCATGATCCTACTTGAATGTCTACATGACCAACTCAGATCCCGAGCCCTCACCGACTCCCTCACACTCGCCTTAAGCCTCATATGAGAATATTATGTTTTATTTGTTTGTGGACAACCCTCCGATGTGTATATATCAATTGGGCCGCTCCGACGATTGATATATTATTTGTTTGTGGACAACCTTCCGGGCCGTGTATATATCAATCGGGTCATCCGAATATTGATATATTATTTGTTTGTGGACTACCCTCTGATGAATATCAATTGGGCCGCTTCGACGATTGATATATTATTTGTTTGTGGACTACCACCCGATGAATATCAATTAATATTTTTAGACAACCCTCCGAACCATATTTCTTGCACTGCCTCACGCACTAACCCTAGTGTCCTAGGATGTCCTGCCATATGGAAATGCATGTATGCCAATTCCAATACAAGCCTAATTCACAGTAAATATATAAACATGCATAAGGTTTGGGGCACTTAATCAACGTAACTATGTCATAAATTTACTTCATACATCAAAATTAGCCTCACTATTAATGATCAAACATGAGCAATTTAATTTAAATCACTTCTAATTAAACACATATTTTCACAAAATATATTTTGATAATCAGCTTCGAATAGTGAAACCTCGTTACTATTCCCGAAAAACATAAAATCAACTGCTCACTTAGTGAACTCCAAGAATTCACTGCCATTCCTGCCCATCGTATATCAAGCAAACATTTAATGCAATAAATTATCACAAAATGCACTCAAACACTGCACTCCACACCTACCGCCTCCAATTTTTGTCTAAAAATTATCACCCCGGTCCCAAGGTTTGGGATCGATCGCACGGCCCCTCACGCCTCATCTCGACTCGTAAACATCGACACAAACACAAATGAGAATAAAACTCAAGTAGGAGAAACCCCCACCTTCTCTGAGTTTGTCAAAACTCACAAAAACCGAGTCCACGCTGCAGCCTGTAAGCCATGAACGTCTTTCCTTCTCGGCCCTAAGACTCCAGCCAATACTCTGATTGCCTGTATTTCTAGAGAGAAGTGCCCCTCTCTCTCTAAAAGCCTCTAAAAATGGCTACTGAAAATAAAATCCCTTCCCTATGTTTTTCGCTTTGTTTTAATTGAGAAGAAGACACTATTCTCAGTTTGTCATTTTCTAACTTAAAACAACTTCAAAAAATGACCATTTCTGCCCATTCATTTCCTGCATTTGATATTCTAAGACTATTTCGGCCATCACTTACTTCCAAGCTTTCTCTCTACTCATACCACTTATGACATGATTACTTGTTATATTGACTTTCATCGCATCTAAAATCGCTTTTACTTCAAGACTCGAAATGCGATGACTAAAACGTACAACTCCTACTATCTCTAACTCACTTAAATTTTACGTTGCTGGGATTTAGATTTCACGACGATTCCAATCTGGTAATCCGCTTTGTTATCCGAGATCTAGAGAATAAATTATGGATTTTTAACCGAATTACAATTCTTGTAATCGAATTACGATTTTTGCCATTTTTCCAGAATCTGAATTCTCGTGTCTTATTGTGCCTCTTCGTGCAAAGAGTTTTCCTTCTTGTCTCAAGAATTTCACGGCTCGAATATGCGCCGAAAATTTAGAGAGTATACCCTTAGTCTCACTCTAAAACCCAACAATTTCACTACCGCATCTCCTCTTGCCTTTCACGTTTTTTGCCTCTTTTCAATTTGAGAAGATGAATACTATTCAATTTTTCGTCTTATTATCCAACTTAACAATTTCAATAATGCCAATTTTGTCCCTTATTCTAGATTTTTGCCATTTGGCACTATCCCGACCGTCCATTTCCATCATCTCTCTACTCATGCAGCATGTATAACATGTGTACATGTTATATGTGACTTTTGTCACATCTCAAGTCGTTTTTCGGCACCCGAAATGCGATGCCTTGAAAATGCGGCTAACTCCGACCGTTCCCGAATTACGAAATTCGACGGGTAACTAGATCATGAGATTATTCAACGGTGAAATAAATTTGTCATCCGAGATCTAGAGGTAAATTTGGATTTTTGACCGAATTAAAATTTTGTAATCGAAATTACTTATTTTGCCATTTTTCCGTAAATTGAATTTCTGTGTCTTACAAAAGGTCATTAATATAATAGTTAATCATGAAAAAGAGTGTGAGAAAAATGGCACAAAAAGAATTTAATGACACCATTTACTTCGACTCGCTTTGCTTCCACGAATCCTTTTGTCGTCACAAAGTCATCACATTCCTATCGTGAGAAGCAAGATGTCTCCTTCATCATACTTTTAGTAAATAATTTCCTACACCCCCTTAAATGTGACACCTACACGTTAATAAATCTACCTATATTGAAGCACTAGTTCCCTAGTCCTCTTTTAGAAAACATCAATGCTTCTAGGCATCCATGAACATAGTTCCATACAATAGAAAAGCCTTAAATTACATCACACAAGCATAACTAGAATCTGCATAATAATTTATCAAAAAACTAGAATTTAGAAACATACTGCAGTGCATCACCAGCAACCTCTGCAACAAACTTCTGAGTGGCAAACTACTATCACTCCTCGCAAACAAAGGGAAGAATTAATCCAATTTGACATGACAAATATCAAGTAGAGTCTAATTCTTGTTTAAAAATCATCATCTCAAAGCAAAGTTATAACTCATTAATTTTTCTTTTACTTATTGAATTGCAACCCTTTTTAGCTTTACAACACCCAAATAAAATAATTACAAATCGCACCTGTTTTATTTAGTCATGGTAGGTCTCAAGTCTTTCTTGAAAAAGAAAGATAACATGAACTAATGCAAAGCCAATAAACTAAAATATTTCATTATGAAGTTATCAAAGATTCTCAAACTGTGATCCGTGAAAATCAAAATTTTTAAAGTAAGAGAAATTTGAGCAGCCTACAAACTCAATCAAGTGGACAATGACGGGATGCATATGGACCAAAACAAAGGGACATGGAAAAATAGAAGAAAAGAAATATCAAATCTCGACTTAGCAAATCAATTTTTCATGCATATGTCTCGAATTTTTCCCAAAGTAAATCAAATTACGTGGAAAAGTAGGTGAAAGCATAGCTCCTACTTCTTGAATCTCATGACGATTTTCTAGTCTACATTGTTTACGCCATGTACAATATCAAGTAAACATGACATTGGCGGGAGCAAAACATTATCGCAGTGATATCCGAACTCTCTCAATAATCATTAAAACTTTCATGGTAAATGAGATGTCACTAAAACTTGTATCCAGTGAAATAAGACAAATCTCATTTTTTTTTTCTGGAAAAGCAACCCATGAATGTGAATTACGGAAGTAAATTCAAAATAATGGAGCAATATATATTGTCAGAATGTTAATTGTTATGCCAAATTTCAAACATATTCAAAACTATAAACATGATATATAGTATGTTATAGATGATTAAAATGTCTATAAGAGAGCTTAAAACAAGTGATGCAAACTGTTACATCAGCAATCGTCATATAATGGACACATAATCCACTGCCATGTTTATGAGGAGCAAGGAAAATACAAAGTGGTGAACTTTTTACCACTCTTTGATCACAACACAAACAAATACAACCTAATACAGGCAATGGCTTAGTCCTTCAAAAGCAATTTTGGAAACAATAACATAATTAATTCACACAATTTATGTTATTCAATTCACATCAATAACACCAAATTAGCTCACATGTGCTAATTAACAAATACAAGCAATTCATTTTGAATCACTCAACAACACAAAAATCACACCAAAAATCACGTGAACAGTGAAACCCTCGGGTTGGCACTGTTCACGGCCACACAATTAGGGATTTCTTCACTCGGTTCAAAGCTTTTGAGACCGATAACACGACCTTCTAGACTCCCAAACAAATCCCTCATCCATAACATTCTAGCCAAAGAATAAACCAGCAAGAAATATCCCTACCTCTTAGAGCTACTTGAACTCCACCAAATCGAAGGTCCACGCGTAGCCCCTCATTAACAAAATGCCTTATTTGGCCCAAAGCGAACTGACCTGGCCCGAATCTACGGAAATCTAGAGAGAAGGAGCTCTCTTCTCTCTAAAACTCAAACCCAAGCCATCGCACCTCGCTGATTTTTGCTCCAAAATGAAGAAGATAACTTTCACTGCTATTTGTCTTTATTCATTTAACATTTCCAAAATTTCCATCATGTCCCTTCATTTCACTATTTGACACATGGCTTAATTTAAGCCATTCATTTCATCATCTCACTAATCATGCAATATGTGTCACATGGGTACATGTAGTAGGTGACTTTTGTCACATCACATGTCTTTCCCGTGGAGAAGAGGAGAAGAGAGAAAAGAAGAGGAAGAAGAGGAAGAAGAAGAGGGAGAAGAGCAAAAAGGTATGTTTTTGTCTTAGAAACATGTGTATTTTGGGTTTTTAGTATGATTGCTAGGGTTTTCCATGGAGATTAGTTCCCTCCTTTTTTTCTCTAGGGTTTTGTTGGAGAGATCACCCTAACCCAGATTTGCTTAATTCATGGGTAAAAACCCTTTAATTGGTAAGAGATAAACAAGGAATTCCTTCCTATTTCTATGGTTTTCATGGATCAGTGGACCTCGTATGAATTCTTGGGATTTTTAATTTAGGAAGCCTTGGTTATAAGAAGTTCTAAAACCACCAATACAAGTGTGGTGGAGTTGTTTTTAAATTCTCATGTTGGTTTTGAGGAATGGTTGTAAAAGGAGAATATTGGGTTTTTTTAAAGGAAATGCTGTCAAAAATTTGGTAAAACCCCTGTTCTTGTTTTGGCTATATATTAAGTTATAATCATCCAAATGCAAATTGGTAAAGAACCATAAGAGATAGGGCTACAAATGTATAGAAGGTACCAAGAGCAAATTGTATCTCTAAGGCTCCCAAATACGGACTGAAAGGTGAGTTCGTGTAGCTCACTGGTTATGCTCTGTTTGGGTATTGTTATAGTGTTTTGGCCATAAGTGGAGTTTCACTCATCCAAATTGAGTGATTCAAAATTATGGGTAAAACAGACTTCTAGGGGAATAAGTTAGCTGAAGGAAGTGTAGGAAAATTATAAACCTAAAGTGCTCAAAAATATTTCAAAGTGGAGCTATGTGCAGATTCTGTTATGCCAATTTGAGTAATCTAGATATAAAATACAATCACTTGAGTTTTGGTGATCCAAATCGGATGATTCCAATTGGAGAAGAAACCTTAGAACCATAGATTCAAAATGGAGAAGAAACCATTTACAATTTATGGATTTAAGACCCCAGAAATCAAGGATAAAAGTAGGTGATTCAGTGAGCTAACCAATTAGGCATAAAAAAAAATGTTGTAACTTGTGTTATGTGGTTAAGGGCCTTAGAGAAGGAATTTTAAATTGAAAATTTAAGGAGATGTAATTGGATATATAAAGGACTGATCTGGAGAGTTTCATAATGTTTGAAGACTGTTTGAATAATTTTTGGGTAATAAAGTTCAGAGAGTATTGTTGGAAAAAGGTTTGCCAAAATGAGTGGTTTTTTTTGTTATGGGCTTTTTGGTGCTCAAGGGTAAATTGTTCATTTGGATTTATATGAATTTTGTGTGACCCTAAAGTGACTTGTGTGTAAATTAAGTTAAGTTTTACGCTATACGCAGGCGATTAATGTTTTCGCCGTATTCATTTGAGTGTGTAGGCTAAAAGCAAAAGCGGGAAAGTTGTGGAGTCGTGCTCAAGTTTTGGTAAACAAAAAGGTGAGTGTTCTAAACCTATTTTTCTTAAATATTTCAGTGTATTATTATGAATTTTTTTTACACTAGTATTTAATAATATTGTAAACTATATTTTTAAAGCAAGCAAGCAATGAGTTTTTAAGCAAACAATGTATTTGATTTAAACCATACGTGAAAAGCAAACAAGTAATGGTTTCGATGTATTCAACCATACTTTTAAAAGCAAGAACAATGAGTTTTGAGTTGTAAACCATATTTTAAAAAGCAAGCAAGAATTTGTTTGTTAAACTATATCAAAGAGCAAGCAAGCAACCAGAATAAAAGTATATTTTTATAAAACAGCCTAACGAAAATCCTATTTTTAAGCAAGCATACCGTAAGAGGTATTCGACGTGCGCGGTGGTGTTAGTACATCATTTCACATTTATCGCTAGTCGCAAACCTTGGGCCATGCATCATGGCATTTAAAGGAGACCGCATCGACGGAAAAGATATGGTATAATACAATGTACTCATGGGTGACGTAGACCGCTGGGTCATTCCAACTATGCATTTACTCGAGTGGAAGAGCCAAGGCCCTTCCACTCCAGGTGATGCGTGACCTAGGTCCTTCCATCGCACCTGGCCAAGCCCAGCCCTGTGGTTTTACTAAGGGACAAGAAGCAAGAAAGCTCCAACGGTTGATCTTGCTTTATGTAAACATTTTTCAACAGTTTGAAATCAACTGATTAAAACAAGCGATTGAGCCCAGTTCTTATTTCATGAAAATTTGATTAACTTTAAAAGGAAGCAACAGCCCAGTTCTGTTTATAAAAATATATAAACTTTTAAAGCAAAGCAAAGCAAGAGGTCTATGAAAAGTTTTATAAACTTTAAAGCAAAGTGCAAGTGGTTAAGAGGTTTATGAAAAGTTTTAGAAACTTTTAAATCAAAGCAAAGCTGGTTGTTAGAAGGGGCATGAAAAGTTTTAGGGAAACTCAAAGCAAAGTGAAAGTAAGCATATCATGAAAAGTTTTAGAACTTTTATTGTAAGGCAAGCAAGGGTTCTTGAAAATGTCTTGTAAAAGATAGTTTTATAGTTTTGAGATATTTTCAGAAAAGCAAGCATTTTATAAAGCATACACTCACTAAGCTCGTTTAGCTCATTATTTTCCTGTTTTAAAACTATTTCAGGTACAAACACGTCGGAGTTGGGACATGAGATTCCTTCTTGATCTTTGTATCAAGGTCGTATTAAATGTAACTTATGGTATGAAAATACTTTGAATTTGTACGCTTGAGCATGGCTGCACAGTTTTGTATTATAAAACAAATATGAGCCCGAGGCCTTTGAAAGAGAAGGCTTCGAAAAGTGTAAACCGGGATACAGGGTTTTGGGATAGGCACTCAGAGGCTGCTATGTCAGCCAAATTTTATAAATCCACAAGTTTAGAAAAGCAAAATTTTTTATACTCTGATTTTCGCCAGCTAAACACTCCGCTTCGCTTCACAAGGATTATCTAGTCATAAAGTACTACTGGCTTATAAGGTTCTGCACACCCGCCGCTAGTAGGGTGGGGTGTATGCTGGCATTCAGAGTCTGTGCATAATGATAAATCTGCGGGTTGAGGAAACATACCAAATATGCTCTTTCTTTCCTTTTCTTTTTCCTGGTATCAGAGCTTTATGTCTTAGGAAACCCGTGCGCGGTTAAGCACCATAGCTTTCGATACATTATTTTACACTGATCGGGCAACCATGCATTTCCAATCTGCTTAGTACATACATATGAGGTGTTTCAAAGGCTAAACAATTGATTTGTGGCAAATACAACACTGGTACGCCTAGAGGACGCCGAGGTCGTCCCAGAGAGAGCTTCATTCAGAGCTTCCGAGCCGCCCCGCAGCACCCGAGAGAGATGAGCACGTAGGGGCTGTTCCACTCACGCCTCCACGAATCGTGCCTCCAAGAAGATACATCAGCCGATTCATCTAGGCCACCGAGGCTTCTAGTGCTAGGATTGTTTACTAAGTAGAAAGGTGGCAATGTATTGCTTAGATAGTGGCCATAGCGACTCGTCAGCACGTGTTCTCCACCGCCACCTATAGAGTGTTCTCAAGAACCCTGAGGTCGATGCAGGAGTACGTGGTAAGCCGGGCGCCAAGCCATATGACGACAATGGCGATCCAGAGGCAGCCTGGTTATGGTTAGACAGAGTAAACAAGGTTTACGGAGTTATGGGCTGCACGGATGAGCAGAGAGTCTTGTTTTCCAGTTTTCTGATGGAAGACAGGGCTAAGGATTGGTGGGATACCATGGATAGGAGGTATCCTGATGGTATATCATGGGACCAATTTCAGCAAGAGTTCACTGATAGGTTCTTTCCTCATAGTCATAAGGATTCGAAAATTAAGGAGTTCTTCAGATTAGAGCAGAAGAACATGTCAGTATCAGAATATGAGAAGAGGTTCTTAGAACTAGTTAGATTGGTTCCATATATTCAGGCTGATGAAGTCCTAAAGTGCAAAAGGTTTTAAGTGTAGATTACAACACCGGATCGAGTGCATTTGTCTGCGGGTTCCTGGAATAGATTTAGGGGACTTAGTTGAGGCCGCCTCCAGAGGCTGCTGTGCACTATGGCTATGTATCAGAGTAGGAAAGAAAGTAATAGGAGTGCACCAGGCACTTCCCAACAGAGCTCGAGTCAGTACAATAGAAAGAAAAGCAAGGGTAGAGGTTACAGAGGCCAAGGTGCAGGTCGGGGAGCTATCTCTTGTCAGGGATTAGTGAGGCCCCCACAGCAGCAAGGGGTACCTGCAGTACTCCTCCCATCTCGTGATATGTGCCTGAGGCGACATTTTTTGGGAGTGTAAGAGATATAGCATGGTAGAAACACCAAGGGCCGTGAAGGCTATTTCATTAGAGAGTGCCCCGCTGATTGGTGCAGAGACATCAAGAGGCCAAATTTAGCCACCCTAGCACCCGTAAATGAGCACTAAGTCTTCAGTGAGGTTTCCTGCGTAGGGGCCAGCGCAGCCCGCAGTAGAGGCGAGCGGTAGAGGCAGAGGTAGTTCTGTGGATGCACAGCCCAAGACTCACCCTAGAGTTTATGTCGCATTCGCAGGGATGCAAATGCACCCGCATGTGGTCACTAGTATTATTTCTATCCTCATCATGATGCATATACATTAGTGGACCCGTAATACGCATTCATTTGCATCTAAGCCTTCTTAGATCGCCTGCATAAGACCCAGCCATTAGAGGGTTGTATGAGAGTTTCCCTTCCAGTAAGAGATCCGTTAGTCTCATGTATAGCCGAGATAGTAGAGTTCGATTGTGGGACAGTGGAGTTCCCAACGTGATCTTGTGGCCTTAGATATGAGGATTTTGATGGTTCTTCGTACGGATCGCTATCTTGCCATACAACCACATTAGATTGTTATAAAAAGGAAGTAAAGTTGCATAGGCCAGGGAAATTGGAGGTAAAGTTCAGGGAGAATACAGATATTTATCTTCCAAAGATGATCTCCGCCGGGCAAAATGCCAGGAGGATGTCATGTATGGGCTGTTAGGTTATCTAGCTTATGTGGTGAGACAAGAAGAGGTAGACTCAAAGTGGATGAGATTCCCGCTTGTTGAGAGTTCCTGCATGTGACTCCCGGATGATATCGCAGATTACCTTTAGAAAGAGAGGTGGAGTTCACCATTGATTTGATCCCTAGGACTGAGCCCATTTCCATTCCTCCCAGGATGGCTCCCGCAGAGTCGCAGAGAGCTTAAGGCCTCGCTAGAAGAATTATTAATAAGTGATCTCATCTCGACCGAGCATATCCCCATGGGGAGCTCCAGCTTCTTCGTGGAAAGAAAGATGGAGTTTGCGGTTGTGTATAGATTACAAAGTGTACCTGAATAGAGTTACCATCCGCACCGCATTCACTCCCTAGATCGATGAGTTATTCGATCAACTCCAAGGGTCTCAGTACGAAGATAGACTTGAGGTCGGGTATCACCGCTGAGGGTGCAGAGGGTGATGTTCCTAAGACTCGCATTCGTGACACGCTATGGACATTATGAGTTTCGTGATGCTACATTGACTAATGCCTCGTAGCTGCTTGAGGATTTGATGAACCGGTATTCCAGCCAACATTTGGATAGGTTTGTCATAGTCTTTATCGATAGATATCCTCAGTGGATTCGTAGCCTAGAGGAAACATTCGCAGCACCTCGGAGATTGTGTTGCATCTTTAAGGAGCTGGCAGCTAGGTGCCAAGTTGAGTAAGTGTCGCTTGGTTGACAGGTGACATTCCAGTCATGTGATCTCAACAGGGTGAGTGATCCCCAGAAAATGTAGTCGGTAAATTGAAACCGGCCAAAGAATGTCGAGGTCGAAGCTCTCTTGGTTTAGCTGTGGTATTACAGAAGTCAAGGAGGGGTTCTCCTGCAAGATATGTTCCCACCCACCAAGCCGACAAGGAAAGATGTAGCATGATTAGGTGGATGCCTCGCTGAAGTGTGAGTTTCGAGGAGTTGAAGGGTAGATTGACTTCAGCCCCAATTCTAGCTTTGCCCAATGGAAGAGATGGGTTTGTGGTTTACAACGACGCTTCCCGGCAGGGCCTTGGTTGTGTTTTGATGCAGAATGATAGGGTGATTGCATGCCTCTGTGATACCGAAGAAGCACGAGACAGAATTACCCTCGCACACGACTTTAGAGCTTGCAGCAAACAAGGTTTGCCCGAAGATATGGAGGCATTATTTATATGTGGTGCTCCTTGCAAGATCTTTACGTATCATAAGAGTCTTCATTATATTTTCACCCGTAAAGAGCTAAACCCGAGGCAAAGAAGATGGCTTCGAAGTTGAGTAAAAGTGATCACGATCGTACGGGGCTGAGTACCATCCAGAAAGCTAATGAGCAGATGCCTCGAGTGAAGGATCAGAGAGTTCTTCTTGTCCCATATGAGATCAAAGTTATCTTCCCACCTTTGGTGGATCTAAGAGCTTTAGGGGTGATATCGAGGTCGAGATTCAGACATTGTTAGCCACATTTCATGCCGGGGACTTCCCAGCGGATCATTCTAACAAAGGCCAAGCAGGATCCATAAATGATTAAGCTTAAGGAAGATATAGAAAAAGGAAAGAAAGCAGAGTTTCAAATTAGAGATGACTTACATGAAAGTGAAACACTTATGGAATGTGTGCTTTGTGCATGGTGAGTCAAGAGGACATTATGGAAGAAGCACATTCATCTGTGTATGCTATGCAACCAGTGGCATCAAGATGTACAGACTTGAAAGAACATTACTGGTGGAATGGGATGAAGAAAGTGATTGGTGTTTCATCTCCGCATGTCCAACTCGCCATGCGTGAAGGCAGAGCATCGGGAGGTCTGGGTAGGAAGATATACGCGCATTCTATTCCAAGATGGAAATGGGAGAAGATCACTATGGATTTTGTGACAGGTCTTCCATAGACTCAGAGATAACATGATGCTATATGAGTGATAGTTGATCGATTGACGAAGTCTGCTCATTTTCTGCCAGTTAATGTAAGACCCGAGAAATTCCAATTTACTTAATATGGCAAAATCGTACTCGACATAAAATTATGATTTCGCTAGTGTAACCTAGTTCACTTCTTAGATTCGACGATTTAAACGGATTTCACCGTTGAACGCTTCAGCTAAATCTAGCTAGCACATAAAATTTCGTCACCTGAAGACGCTGAGTCGACACGCCAAGCATCACTCCGAGTGTCGTAAAATGATTTTCGACATATAACACGCATCACGAGCCATAAGTGGTATGGGAGTAGAGAAATGATGAAAAATACACGGTCAGATAGTGTCGAATGCCAAAATCGTGGGAAAAGCAGGGCTGTGACATAAATGTTGGCTTTGAATTGTTTTAAGTTATAAAAGGACAAAAGAGGAATAGTGTCATCCTTCAAAGCAAAAAGGAAGGAAACGCGAGAGGAAGAGAAAGGGAGGTGGGGTTTTGATCTCATTTGTGAGAGAGAGTGTCTTTCCTTCTCTCTAAGCCGGCGATCCGACCGGCTGCTACCGCCGACAAGAGGCAAGCCGCTTCTACGCACGAGGCCTACGTGTCCCGATTTTGTGAGTTTTTGACAACCCGAGAGGTAGGGCTTCTCCCTACTTAGGTTTATTCTTTCGCTTGGAGCTATGTTGATGCTTGAGTTGGTTAGGCCGAGGGGTTGCTTGATCGGTCCCAACACTTGGGACCGAATTGTTTGGATTTATGGAACCCAAAAGCGCAACCGCGGATCAAGCCATGGACAATTTGGGTGGCTAATGGTGTGATACATGCCATGAAGTGTATTTTTGATGTGTATGAGGCCGGAATCGGCCGAGAGATACGGGTTCACAAAGTGAACCGATAATTTGTGTTTGATAGAACAAGTAAACGAGGGTTTTACTGTTCTCGAAACAGTGATTTCACAAAATAAATTTTGTGAAAATATGTGGTTGGTCAAGTAATTCAAATCGAATTGCTTGTGTTTGATCATTAGCCCATGTGAGCTAATTTTGATGTGTTGAATGAGAAATTACATAACATGATTGCGTGATTTAATTTTTATGTGAATATATTCATGTTTATATATTTGCATGTGAATTAGACTGTATTGGAATTGACATGGTATTCCATATGCACTGGAACACCCTAGGACTATAGGAGTGAGTGCATGAGATGAGTCTAGAGAAAATGGTTCAGAGGGTTGTCTAAAATGTGAATTATCTGAGGGTTGTCTAAAACTAAAATATCAATCGTCGGAGACGGCCCAATTGATATATCGGAGGGTAGTCCACATACAATATCAACTGGCTTCAGCATGCCCGATTGATATATATACATCGGAGGGTTGTCCACAAACAAATAACCATAATAATTCTCATACGAGGCTTAGGCAAGTGTGAGGGAGTCGGTGAGGACTCGGGGTACGAGTTGTACGGTTAGACATTCAAGTAGGATCATGCATTTACTTGAATGTGTGTTTATTTTGGAGCATTGCATATGCACTTAGGTGGAGAGTAGCCCACTTAGGGTGATTCCACTACTGAGCGATAGCTCACCCCGTCATGGGAATTTATTATTTCAGGTACAGGGAGTGCACGGGGAGACGGCTCATCATAGAGGCCGCTTTAGAAGAAAGCCGAGTTGTGGCTTGGGTTTCGTGATGTACTACATGTATTAGAATCTTAGATTTTAATATGTGTTGTTTAAGAGTAAAACTTTAACTCTTGTAACTATTGTATATAGTTGGTATGTTTATGGTATTAGGCATGGGCCCAAGAGGCCGTTTATCCATATTTGTATCATTGTGATTACATTGACTCCGCTGGGACAAAGTCGCAGTATTATATTCTGCAGAGCCCCCGTACTCAAGGAGACTCGCCCGACCAAGTGGCGCTGCAACTAATATCCACTTGTATTCCTAGCTGGTCGACGGTAGTCAACGACCCCGGTTTTGGGGCTACGCTAATGTTGAAGATTCTCCGGTGTGTCGCCTAATCATATGTGGATGAGATAGTGAGACTTCATGGGGCCCCAGCTGAGAAGTTTCGCATCGGCAATCTCAGTTCACATCCGTGTTTTGGCTTAGTTTGCAAAACGCTTTAGGTACTACTTACATTTCAAGACAACATTTCATCCTCGCATGATGGCCAAATAAAAGGACCATTCAAACGTTAGAGGATATGCCAAGAGCTTGTGTGATGGAATTCAAGGGGAGTTGGGATACTCATTACACTAATGGAGTTCGCCTTACAACAACAACTATCGTGCCAAGATAGAGATGGCTCCGCCTGAGGCAATCGTATGGTAGGAAATGTGACTCAAAGCAGGCCGGGATGAGGTTGGTGAGAGAAGACCGGTAGCTCCCGACTAGTTCGTATCACTTCGTAGAAAGTGAAAGTTGTTCGTGATAACTTAAAGATAGCAAGAGATAGACGTAGTGCTATGCGTATTAAACCGTCGGCAGATTCGGGAAGCGAAGGCAAGCTTAGTCCGAGATATATAGACTCCTATGAGATCAGAAGGGGTTAGGGACCCGCAGCTTACGATTGAAGTTACTCCCCGTATTATCAGGATTCATGACACATTCCATGTGTCGACATGTTAAGGGAAATACATCCCGCATCCTCTTACATGTGTTGAGAGAACAACCATGCAGCCTAAAGGAAAACCCGACGATGAGGAAATACTCACAGATCAGATCGCAAGTGAACAAGTGTTGAGGAATAAGGTGATTCCCTTTTAGCTAAATTACCGTGGACAATCATGCGATAGGAAGTGTACTTACTTAGAGCCAAAAGCTCGTATGCGCCACAAGATCCTCAAGGAGGGAGAATTTGTAACGCCCCGTCTCGAAAAGGTGTACGGTACGTGTAACCGTAGGGGCACATAAGTGCACCAAGTGTCATTATATTTTTGGGAGTTGTTCAGGATGAACTTGTGAAATGATAAATTGATTGAACCCGGAATGTGACGCCCTAATCCCGGGGTGTTCGTTGACAACCCGTCAACCCACGTAATACTAGTGAATGTCGGGTAACCCGACACCTCTCACGAAAATCGAGCAGAGTCTCCTTTGTATAGGGAGCTCTACCCAAAGTACAAACCTGTCCCAAACAGTTCAATATGACCACACAGGTTCCAATTACAAATAAAATAATGGCCACTTGGGCCCCTGCATCAATACTCATAATATAATGTCCAACCAATTATCTCACATGGTTTAAGAGTTATACATTACTCTTAATACAAATACATATTAAAATTTACAATTTAATACATATTATCCTAAAACATCGCCACAACCCTGGCTTTCTTCAAAATCTACCTAAGATGAGCCGTCTCCGCACGATCCCCTCGCACTAAAGCCAATATATTCTCGACAGGTGAGCACGCCCAATAGTGGAATCACCCTAAATGGGTTACTTTCCACCTAAGTGCATATGCAATGATCCTATGTAAACACACACTCAAGTAAATGCGTGATCCTAATTGAATGTCTAAATGACCAACCCATGTCCCGAGTCCTCACCGACTGTAAGACCCGAGAAATTTCAATTTATGGAATAAGGGCAAAATCGTAATTTTAATTACAAAATTGTAATTACGGTTAAAAATCCGTAATTAATTCAGATCTCGATGATCAAACCGATTTCACCGTTGAACTGTCTAGCCAAATCTAGCTAGCACATAAAATTTCGCTGACTCCCAAGACAATGAGTCTATTAATGCTTTTCGGCATCACACCGAAAGTGTCAGAATGATTTTCGACACATATAACACGTACTCACGAGCCATAAGTGGTATGAGTAGAGAAATGATGAAAATAGACGGCCGAGATAGTGTCGAATGCCAAAACTGGGAAAAGAAGGACATAAATGTCATTTTTGGAATTGTTTTAAGTTATAAAAGGACAAAAGAGGAATAGTGTCATCCTCTTCAAAAAGCAAAAAGGAAGGAAACGTGGAGAGGAAGAGAAAGGAGAGGCAGGGGGTTTTTGGATCTCATTTTTAGAGAGAGAGTGTCTTCCTTCTCTTCTAAGTTGCAACCCATCATGGCGTCGGACAAGAGGCAAAGTCGCTTCACGACTCAGGCCTCACGCTATGGGTCCCATTTTGTGAGTTTTTGACAAACTCCGAGAGGTAGGGGTTTCTCCCTACTTAGGTTTATTCTTTGTTTAAGAGCTATGTTGATGCTTGAGTTGGTTGAGGCCGTGAGGGGCCGTTTGATCGGTCCCAAAACTTGGGACCGAATTGTTTGGATTTATGGAACCCAAAAGTTACAGTCCGTGACTGCTCATGGACAATTTGGGTGGCTAATGGTGTGATACATGCCATGAAGTGTATTTTTGATGTGTATGAGGCCGGAATCGGCCGAGAGATACGGGTTCACAAAGTGAACCGATAATTTGTGTTTGATAGAACAAGAACGAGGGTCTGCATCGTTTCCGAAATATGATTTCACAAAATAAATTTTAAAATATGTGGGTTGGTCAAGTAATTCAAATCGAATTGCTTGTGTTTGATTATTATCCCACATGAGCTAATTTTGATGTGTTGAATGAGAAATTACATAACATGATTGTGTGATTTAATTTTTATGTGAATATATTCATGTTTATATATTTGCATGTGAATTAGACTGTATTGGAATTGACATACATGCATTCCATATGCACTGGAACACCCTAGGACTATAGGAGTGAGTGCATGAGATGAGTCTAGAGAAAAAATGGTTCTGAGGGTTGTCTAAAATATGAATTATCTCGAGGGGCCAAGCCTAAAACTAAAATATCAATCGGCCGGAGACTCCGGCCCAATTCGATATCGGAGGGTAGTTCATAACACATCAACGTCGGAGACAAATTCGATTGATAAGTATATACATCGGAGGGCTGTCCACAAACAAATAACCATGTAATAATTTCATACGAGGCGCAGGGCAAGTGTGAGGGAGTCTGGTGAGGACTCTGCAAAATGAATGCACGGTTAGACATTCAGTGATCATGCATTTACTCGATGTGTGTTTATTTCGAGCATCGTGACATGCACTTAGTGAGAGTAGCCCACTTCTAGGTGATTCCAATTACCAGCGATAGCTCACCCCACATGGGAATTTATTATTTCCAGGCACAGGAGTACTCAGGAGACTCGCTCATCATAGAGGCCGCTTTAGAAGAAAGCCGAGTTGTGGCTTGGGTTTCGTGATGTACTACATGTATTAGAATCTTAGATTTTAATATGTGTTGTTTAAGAGTAAAACTTTAACTCTTGTAACTATTGTATATAGTTGGTATGTTTATGGGTATTGTAGTATGGGCCCAAGAGGCCGTTTTTATCCATATTTGTATCATTGTGATTACATCGACCGCCAGATGTGTTTCATGCAAAGATTATATTCGGGTAGAGCTCCCGTACTAAGGATGACTCCCGCCCGATTTTCTCTCAAGTGGCGCCGGGTAACCCGACATCCACTTGTATTCCGGGTTACTGCAGTCAACCCGACCCCTAAGTTTTGGGGGGCGCCACAGCTTAATGTTGAAGATTCTCCTGAAAAGTCAGTCTAATTGTACGTGGATGAGATAGCGACTTCACGGGTTCCGCTCGAGAAGTTTCGCGTATCGAGACCCTGTGTTCACATCCGTGTTTTGGCTTAGTTTGCAAACGCCTTTAGGTACTCGCTACATTTCAAAGACAACATTCATCCTCGCATGCATGGCCAATAAAGGACCATTCAACGCTAGAGGATATCGAGCTTCAGGTGATGGAATCTGCTGGGAGTCGGGAGGTTTACTGCACTAATGGAGTTCGCCACAACAACAACTATCGTGCCAAGATAGAGATGGCCCCATTCGAGGCACCGCATGGTAGGAAATGTGCAGGACCCCGCAGGCCGGGATGAGGTTGGTGAGAGGAAGACTGCAGGCCCCGGGAATTAGTTCGTGATCACTGCAGGAAAAGTGAAAGTTGTTCGTAAGATAACTTAAAGATAGCAAGAGATAGATGTAGTGCTATTACAACCGTCAGCAGAGATCTCTGAAGCGAGGCAAGCTTAGTCCGAGATATAGGACCCTATGAGATTGTAAGCAAGGTGGGACCAAGAGCTTACGTAATGGAAGTTACCCCCAGAGTTATTCAACAGGATTCATGACACATTCCATGTGTCGATGTTATGAAAATACATCCCTGCATCCTTCACATGTGTCGAGAGAACAACCAAAGGCAAATGCAAAGGAAAACCCGACTTATGAGGAAATAATTGCAAGGTGATTGTAGATCGCAAGGAACAAGTGTTGAGGAACAAGCAGATCTTAGCTAAATTATCGTGGAAGAATCATGAGAGGAAGCAAATTTCATTTGGGAGCTTAAGCCTCGTATGCGCCGGGCTTCGCGATCCTCAAGGAGAGGAGAATTTGTAACGCCTGCCTCGAAAGGTGTACGGTACGTAACCGTTGGGCACATGGCGCACCAAGTGTCATTATATTTTTGGGAGTTGTTCAAAGATGAACTTGTGAAATGATAAAATTGATTGAACCCGAATGACGCCCCATCCCGGGGTGTTCGTTGACAACCCGTCAACCCACGTAATACTAGTGAATGTCGGGTAACCCGACACCTCTCACGAAAATCGAGCAGAGTCTCCTTTGTATAGGGAGCTCTACCCAAAGTACAAACCTGTCCCAAACATTCATGACCAATGTGTTCCAATTACAAATAAAATACACTACTGGGCCCTCGCATCAAATACTCATAATATAATGTCCAAACTAATTATTCACATGGTTTAAGAGTTATATAAGACATTTATTACAAATACATGTATTAAAATTTACAATTTAATACATATTATCCTTAAACACGTGCCAGCAACCCCGCTTTTTCAAATTCCATTTCTAAGATGTGAGCCGTCTCGTACGATCCCCCAGACCGGGGTCAATATATTCCTCGACAGTGGTGAGCTATCGCCTGGCTGAAGTGTAAATCACCCTCAATGGGTTACTTTCCACTAAGTGCATATGCAATGATCCTATGTAAAACACACACTCAAGTAAATGGCGCAGATCCTAATTGAATGTCTAAATGACCAACCCATGTCCCAGTCCCTGCACCACTCAGAACCGAAATTAATTTATGGAATAAGGCAAAATCGTAATTTTAATTACAAAATTGTAATTCACGGGTTAAAAATCCCAGAATTTCACCCCCTTCAGATCCTGATGACAAACCGATTGCACCGTTGGAAACATCGAAATTCAGCTTAGCACGTAAAATTTCGCAATTTTCTCGAGACAATGAGTCGACATCGCCGAGGCACTCGCCGCGTCAAATCAGTTTTCTATGCGATTTAAAAGTCATATAGCATGATGCACTCATGTACCACAAGGGAAGAGTGAGAGAATGATGGTCGGACTACGAGATAGTGCCTATCATCAAATCCGAGAAAGAGCGGACATAATGGGGTATTATGAAATTGATTTTGGGGCTTAATTAGAAGATAAAATAGCCATAGTCCTTCATCTCCTTACATTTCAAATAAGAGCAAAAACGTGATTTCCATTATTTTGATGCAGTAGTTTTCCTATTTCCTTAGAGAGAGAGTCTCTCGACTTTCTCTAGAAATACACGCCGACGGACTTCAATGCTGGATTTCAGAATTTTGTGAGCAAGAAGGAAACGCTCTCACGCAGCAAAGCCACGCCGCGGATCCTTTAGCCATGGTGCTTTTTTACTAACTCCAAGAGGTATGATTTCCCTACTTGCGTTTTATTCCCATTTTTA
This sequence comes from Tetrastigma voinierianum, assembly GCA_016808115.1. Lineage (NCBI taxonomy): Eukaryota > Viridiplantae > Streptophyta > Magnoliopsida > Vitales > Vitaceae > Tetrastigma > Tetrastigma voinierianum. Next base: position 3,108 of record JAEQBH010004190.1, on the reverse strand, counting down.
AGTGTTTTTCCATGTTGAGCTGTTGGTTTGAGGCCGTGGAGGGTTGCTTTTGATCGGTCCCAAACCTTAGACTAATTCATTTTGAATTTTACTGGAAACCCAATATTCATATCAAGGCTGTGTTACGGTCAAGGTGTTTTAAATTCATAAATATTTGCTAAATCATGTATTTGTATGGGAAATGCCGGAATGGGCTGTGGATCAAGTCCCAAAACATGCGGACCGAAATTGTAGGAATTCTTGAGACTTTAGGCCGTCCCAGATACCTGCATCTGGGTGGTTTATTAACTGTGTATTAAATGGTTGTTTGGTATGTATTGGGCCGGCAAATGTGATTCTCGGGTTCACTATGAACTGGGCTGTTTGATTTTTCCGAATAGTAAACGAGGGTTTCACTATTCTCTTAATAATGCTTTGAAAATAGATTTTCGTGAAAATAGTGCTGGTCGAAAGGAATAAACTAAATTGCTCGTGTGTGATTATTAGCCCATGTGAGCTAATTTTGATGTTTGAAATGATAATTACATAACATGTTGTGTGATTTAATTTTTATGCGAGTATATTCATGTTTATATATTTGCATGTGATTAGACTGTAATGGAATTGGCATACATGCATTCCATATGCACTTGAACATCCTAGGATTATAGGAGTTAGTACGTAGATGCAGTCTAGAGGAAAAATGATTCTATGGTAGTCTAAAAATATTAAATGATCAAAGGGTAGTCCAAACTAAATAATATATCAACCGGCCTTTGAGCGCCCGGGCCTGATATTTATTCATCTGAGGGGTAGTCCACAAACAAATAATATATATCAATCGCCTGAGCGCCCAATCGATATATATGCATCGGAGGGTTGTCCACTATTAAAACTAATATTCTCATACGAGGCTAGCTATGAGAGTCGGGTGAGGACTCGATCCGAGTTGTCTCATGTAGACATTCAAGTGTAGGATCACATTTGCTTGAATGTATGTTTAATTTGGAACATTGCACTCGCACTTAGGTGGTGAGTAGCCCACTTGCATGCATTCTCCCATCGAGCTAGCTCACCCCCGCCGTGATCCCCTTTTCGTGTAATACAGGACAAAGGAAGATCGTTCGTCCTGAGGTTGATAAGAAGAAAGCCGGGTGTGGCTTTGATGATATTTACACATTAGAATTTGAGTATTTTAATATATGTTGTATAAGAGCAAAACATTTCAATCCTTGAAATTATCGATATAGTTTGATATATGTGTTTGAAAGACAGCTTGATGGCCCAAGTGGTCGTATTGATATATATATTGCATATATTGTTGATTGGGATGTTTATACAGTTTTGTATCTGCAGAGCTCCCAGACAAAGGAGACTCCGCCCGATTTCTGGGTGCGGCGCTGGCAACCCGACCTCCACTTGTATTCGTGGGTCGACGGCAGTCAACTGACCCCGGTTTTGGGCGCCACACCAGATCGAGCTGTACGCAATTACCCAGGGAGCTCCTGCCTGGTATCCATCACCACTAGGTGTGGTTTGATGCTGAGTTAGGTATGAGATTACCTAGAAAATCACTAGATAAAACTAGGACACTACGCACGCGTGTTGATGTGTTTTTGGGTGGGTTTGATGAATATTTGATGATTGTGTGTATAACATGGCTTTGTATGTAAGGTCGTCGTGGTGCTTGGTGATTAGCACATGGATGAGTTTAGAAAATATTTTAGAAAATGTTTGAAATACAAGGTGGCCAAAAACTCGAAAAGAAAACATATTTTTTAAAATTGTTTGGTTATGGAGGTGAGAAAATAATTCTCCAAGATTTACAAATTGAAAAAAAAATTAAGGAAATTGAGAAAAAAATAAATATTTACAAATTTATTTGAGTGGCTATGGAAATGAAGGAAAAATGATTTAGAGATTTTAGTGATTTTCCATTGCCGAAACAATTGGAAAAATTTTTTTAATTATAATGAAAACTAAAAAAATCGCGCAGAATTTGGAAATTAGCTAATGATGATTTAGCTAGAGATCGTATTGTGGGGAACAAAGGGCAAAGACAAGGCGCTGGGCCGGGCGCCAGGCCGACTAGGCGTAAAGCGTGCGCGAGTGCGCCGCGCGGCATCGGAGCGGCGTGCAAGGATCGGCGCTGGCGCTGTTACGCGCAGCGGGCGGCGTCGCAGGTGCAGACGCAGTGGGCGCGCGCAAAGGGCCGCGCGCGGGACGCGAGCGGGCGCTAGGCGAGCGGGCAGCAGCGCTGGGCGCGCCGAGGCGCGACGGCGCATGCCGCGGGCGTGCCACCGGCGCGCGCGTGCTCGTGCACTGGCCGGGCTAATTTAGGCCTATGCAAACGCTTGGTTTTGACCCGGTTTTGATTCTGTGAGTGTTTCGAGTCACCGTTTGACTCTGCTCATGAACACCGTCATTACAAAAATTTTCCAAAAAAAAAATATTTTAAATTCAAATCAAATCAAATAAAATCAAATAAATTTGATAAAATTTTTCAAAAATAAATAGCCTTTTCAAAAATAAAATTTTTGAAAATAAAAATTTAAGTAAATAATATTTTAAACGCTAAATTCATTCCGTATACACTGAGCTATGTATGATTAGTGTCTCGGGCTGGTTTATGCTCTAGAGATATCAGATAGTTTAACCACCATTTGAAATGGTGATTATGCTGGTTGCAGCATTTAAATTATATGCATGGTGTAATGCGTATAGAAAAGGTGAATGCTAAGTGTTAGGATTACGACCTTAGGGGATTTGGGATAATGATGAATAAGAGCCTAAAATTTTATTTTGAATAAAACGAATTAAGTGGGTTGAATTTAGCACCACTTAGGAAATGGACTCGCCGGGCTTCATGGTTGTCAAGTCTATCGCGCGGCCGTTGCTAGATCGAAATGAAAGTTAGATGACTTTTGCTGCCATGTTAATCGTGTAAATGGCTAGTGGTTGAGGACGAGAGAACGCCCACTGGCACCGGGTCGTACACCGCGTTTGATCGATCCGGGCCAGTCGAGGTGGTTATAGCGAATGCTATAGCACAGACTGGTATAGCGGGTAGACAGGAAGATCCTAGTAACCTCCAGAGGTTTAGGACGCATCATCCTCCGACATTCATAG